>JAUTDX010000484.1:0-131250 GCA_030844895.1 Ambrosia x helenae
TTAGTGAAACAAATGTTTTGGGATAAATATATGTCTCAAATGTTGAGCCAAAAGCCCAAAAATGCTTAAAACCCTTGTCTAGGAAAATGTATTGTGTGTGGGGCATTGGGTCATTGGAGCCGACAATTTTGATATAACAATATTTCAAAAGCAAAACTATTAACCATCATTAACGGGTCATAACTACCCTCTGGCATGAGGATAGTATCTTACTTGGAAGGGCTAAATGTGTATGTATACGACGAGAATTCTGGTGAGAATTTATCAGTGAAGTGTGTGTTCCTCTGGTGTGAGACCAGACGATCTACCTGATAAGAAGCTCTTATATATGAGGAAGATCCTTCTCTTTCTCTCTCTGACCTGTTAGGTCTAGGAGATGTCCAATAGGGGGCATCGGCGTACCAACCCCTGTCATCTGACAAGGAAACATCCCTTTTTCATTGTTGTTATCACCTTTTCTGCCGTAGTGCACATTTGCATTCAATGTATACATGATTGGGCGGGAGACCACTGTTGAACTTTTTCTGTTTGGGCTCCAGTGGTCCCGACCCCCGGGTGAAATGGTTTTTTCGTAACACTTTAAATCGAATTAACTGAAAATATACAGTGAAAGTACCTATCGAAAAAATTTCTTTCTTTATAAACAATCTTGAATGTTGGGAAACCAGTTTTCTTTTCAATATATTAAAGGTGTTACGTAATTATCTTCTATTATTAGATTCAACACAAATGCCTCTATATTAGAAGTTATGCGACCGCGTATAATCTAGGTCCTCACTCGATCTTCAAACTGTTCCTCGCTTATGTGGAAGATTCACACCAATCTGCAATCACCACATAACCATGTCATTAGTTCAGTAGTGACTTCAATTAATATTTTGAATAGCATAGTAATAGCATCCCAAACCGTTCCTCGCTTATGTGGAAGATTCACACCAATCTGCAATCACCACATAACCATATCATTAGTTCAGTAAGTGACTTCAATTAATATTTTAAACAGCATAGTAATAGCATCCCAAAGAAGCTAGATGATCATTTTACCTTGTCTCTGCAAGTTCGGACTCATACAAGTTACCATCTCGAATCCGATCTTTGGATTCTAACCCTGAAATTCCATGCATTCATCAATACCATTAGGCTTTCATATTTATAAATTACCAGATTTGTAATTTATAAAATATCTTCTTGCAAGATAACCCTACTTGTTATTCCTAGCTCGTCCTTACTCTTCGTTGTGACATGACATGTCGAAATTTAAGTTAACAAGAGTTGGAAAACATGGTACAACTACCAGCGAAAAAAAAGAAATTGGAGTGGGGCGCAAGTTGGTGCACACCAGTGCAAGGTGCGTTGGCCACCTTGCCCTTGCGCCCCTATCTGACCACATCAGAAGGCTGCAAGCTGACAAGGCATCAATGCAAGGTGCGCTGACGTGCTCTCACCTTGCGCCCCGGACCAGTTTTGCTACTAACTTTGGGGGTTTTGCACAAAATCAAAGATATTGATACCCCAAAGCAATATACACTTAACCTTAGCCTATTTGAAGCATAAAAGGACAGATTTTTATCATCTCATTCGGTCTCTAACATTCATAATTATTTAGCCATGTATGCGAGTCCATTTCGACCCATTAAGAGGTTTTAAGCACCACACCTAATGGCTTCCAATCGTCTACTCATTTAACTTATGTTAAGTCAAAAAAAACATCATCCGTTATAAATTACCATGTCCCATTTCAATATTTTCCTTGATTACTATCACTAATTTCCAAAATGCCCTTATAGGCATTATTTTACTTTAGTCACATGTAGGCAACACAACTTGGTCAAAGTCATTGTTTTTGACCCATTATTTTGTTTGAAAACCTCTAAGCCCCTATGGACTTAGTATTTCACTATTTTAGTCGGTTCTAAGCTTCTAAGCGCACATTAGTCATAATTATGAAATGACTTACCAAATTGACATCCACACTTCGTGTAGATTGTTGTTACCTCGCATTTCTTGGTTCGAGGGTCGTCTATTAATCTACGTACTTACTGGGTAGCGTTGACTCATTACTATACCTTGAAATTCTTCTTCATGATCTTTGACGCAACTATAAGCTACCTACTCTTTCAAGATTCCCATTATACATGAACATATAATTCAATATCATAAATGCATGTTAAGTTTGGGAATCACTTACCTCAATTCCTCCAAGTTCATGCTCGATTACTTGCCTCAGCTTAACCCGTTAGCCTCCCATGCTTGAGTCCATCATTCCTATCACTTCATGTCATCATGTTCACATCGTTGTTAGCATACATGTTCATGCATAAACCAATCATATCCAACTCGTATATTACATTGACTTGCATAGGTCAATTTATAACATGCATAAGACATAGCCTCACACCCGTTTTGATTCATAGTTCAAGCAATTAAACTTAACATCGTATATATCACATAACCAAGCTAACGTGTCTCACACGGAATCCCCAATCTCACAATCATGCTACAAAACTTACCATGTTATTTCCACATCAATTGACTTTCCAGATAGTCAACTTTCAACTATACTAACTTTCTTATTACAAACATATGTCCATATTAATCTACTAGACCGTATGAAATTCACCATAAACATCATATTCATATCTTATTAAAATACAAGATCATTCATCTTACCAATTAATCTAACACATGGCATGCATCATATTATTTAAGCATAGTGTACACACTACTAATGCATACTTTTTACTAAATCATACAATCAACTAAATTCCCATATGAATACTTTCTGAAACACAATCCCCATGTTAACCTACTATCAATTGTATCTATTATCAACTTACTTTCATATTTACTGATTTAGTATCCATGTGAAGGCTATAAAATCTGGATCCAATAATGCTTTCCTACTATATCCAAGATTGCTGAGCTTCTGCTTACAAAAACTTTTGCTTGATAATGATTTTAGAAAAGGGGTACCTATTACAATTAACAGCTTATCAAATGAAACTTTTACAAGAATGCTGGCCATTAGAGGCTAAGAAAAGACCATTAAAAGTAAAAGTTTTAAAACAAAAAGAAGGATTGTTGCTTCAACATCTGTTGTTGTACCATCTGTTGCCGAGCCGAGTGCTGCTGGTGAAAATGAAACCACAACCAGTGCTATGGAACCCACTCCAGTAATTTCAACAAAGAAACCACCATTAAAAAAGCACAGCAAAAAGAAGACAAAAAGCGTATCTCTGGAGGTTGAGATACCAAAGGAAACTCTAGTAGCGACACCTCTTTTAACTGGAGGCCGAGTGCTGCTGGTGAAAATGAAACCACAACCAGTACAAATGACCTAGATGATTCACTTGTACATTTGTTTAAAAGTCCTTCCGGAGCTGGGTCTCTTTTAACTTCACCACAGTCTCCCTCACATGCACCACCTCTCATTCCACCTACTTTTAATTTATTGTTTGAGGCAATTGATAAATCTCAGGCTAAAAACAGTTCATCTCAATCACCCATCACTGAGAATATACAGCATTACAGCCAGAAGAGACTGTTCCTGAAAAAAAATCAATTTGCTAACCTACAGGCAGAGAAGACCACAGAGTTGCAAGTAAATATTGTTGGTAGTTCAAATGAATTAGGCACTACAACTGTGGAGACAACTGTTTCACAGTTGGCAAGTGGTTACACAAATCAGAGTTCGTTGACGGAAACAACAGTTGATCCTACAATTGTAACCTCTATTCCAGTTGGAAGTCCCCAAAATCAAGAAACATGTCCAATTGCTGATACCATTGAAACAAATACAACTACAACTGTAGGAATCCAGGTGATCCTATTAATTTAGTTGATGCTTTAAAATATCAGAATTTGTCAAACAAGGTCACCAAACTTGAAGCCTCATTTGAAGCAATAAAGAAGAAAGATCCAAGAGAAAACAGATGAGCTTGCCAATGAACTCTAAAAATCAGTTGAGCCAACTATCTAGGCTCAACAAAAATTAGCAGAAATCCAATATAATTCTGATATGTATGTAGGCGCATATTTCATATATATGTCTGTTGCATTCGGATTAGCAAAGATTAAAGTTTAAGTTTTGAAGTTTTGGTAGTTTATGTATTTGGTTCGGGTAAACGAGAGGGCGAACCAAAATTACAAAGGGTCAAACCAGTTTATTTTATGTCTAATATTTGGTTCGTGACAACGCAAGGTCGAACCAACTGGTTCGAACCCACGTAAGGTCGAACGAGTTGCTTATATATAGGTTGAAGTTTGTTTTGATTGTAACAGTTGGTCATTTCAGTCTGAGAGTTTGTGTGTGTTTTCAGGGTATGTTCTAGAAGTGATACTTTTCATAACTTTGAGTCTATAATCGTTATATGATCATTAAAGTTAATGAAAACGTGTTGAAAATGGAATCTATCATGTTACTAGATTCCATTCGTGGTCATTGTTAGGTCGAACCAGTTGATACTATTTTCATTCGGGCTTATTTTTAGGTCGAATCAAGATTCATATTTTCCTTCGACCCCTCGATATATAGAACCAAATTTTCAGTGTTAAAATTTTCTAAGTGTTGAGATTTTATACATCATGGATAACATTTGGGGATGTCCAATGAACAACCAACCTGCTATGACACAACAAACAGCAAACACCGATGAGTCCATGGGCTGTAGCAGCTAAGAGAGGAAAACCGCAACCACAACCAATGACTAATTACTGGGTTGTGTTGGGGCCAACTTAACCCGCTGTGAGACCTCCTACATAACCAATCCCTGACTATTGGGGTGTCGCAGCAGCCGCAGCTATTCAGAATCAGACCACTACTGCCATAACAACCTTGATGAACGATCTATCTATGGGAAATGGGAACAGTCCACCAAAGTTGATGGACATGATTGAGTATCCATCGTGGCATAAGAGGGTCAAGATTCATTTAGAGGGACTTGATGGTGGAGAACTCAAACACTCCAGTTGCACTTGATGATTACCCGATGCTGATAAGAAGTATGCTGCTGAAAAGAAGGCGTATTCACAATTGTCTAAAGCTTTGACCACGGATCTACTACATCAATTCGGACCGTGCACTACTTCAAAGCAATTGTGGGATGCACTCAAAAGCAAGAATGACGGGAATGAGAAGACTCGAAAGCTCAAGATGGATGAGCTATAGAAGGAGTTTGAAAACTTTAACTTTGTTGGAAATGAGAACTTAAAAGAGTTAACTGCTCAAAATTCCAACCAAAGACAAACATCAACACCCAACCAAACTCAAACCACACCAAATCATGAAAGAAAAATAGTTCCAATAACCACTCCAACTAACCAAAACCAAAACAATAACCAAGCGTTGGTGATTCAGTAGGATGAGGGTTTTAACTAGAATGACATGCAAATGGGTGTCGAAGAAATTTCTGGGGGTAGCGTTGAATGTTTAGCACTAGAAGTTGAGAATGAAGACACGGTGAGGGTAGAGGAATTGGTGAATTAAGAGCCGGTAGTTGAAGAGACCGTTTCTGAGACGGTTGATGAAGTTTTCAGTCAAGTTTCTGACGCTCAGGATTCAGACTATTCAGATTCGAAAGTCAGTGTAACTTCGTTGGACAATGACGTTGATCAGTTATTAGCTGAAGCAAATTTTCTTCTTAGCAAGAAATCTTGCATGGTGGATGATTCTTACACCAGAGTCGACTATTCTAATTTCTTTTCTGGGAAGGAAGCTCCTTTTGCTCTAATGGCTATGATTGATTCTTCAAACCTGGTAAGTTCTAGCTCACTTCCTAAATGCAATGATTGTGTTACTTTACTAGGAAAGTGTGATAGACTAGATGGTGAGACTTTGAGCTTGAAAATTGACTTGGCTAGTGCTAAATAAGCTGTTGAGACTTATAGGAATAATGAAATAGCTTTGAATAAAACAATTGAAAACTATAAAAAAGATGTTTCTGAATTAACCAAAACTCTTTCAAATAAACAAATTGCCATTAACAACTACATAAATGAAATTGAAGAAACAAAGCTTGAGATGGCCAAGGTCAGTTGTTTGTATCATAAGATGAACAAGAAGTTGGAAAGCTACCCCAATGTGGCATATGTTTTGGACCACATTGTGGAAGTGCCTAATAAGGAAGGCGTTCCAACCAGTATTAGTTACAAATCTGTTCCATCCCGGGTTTTTTTTTAAAACTACAACCTTGATGTTGTGACACCAGAGAGTTTCAGATAATTCTGCTTCCACATCTGAAAACGAATCTAACACCTCTAGTGTGGGAGATCCGCATTCTGATGTGAGACCGATACTGGGTGTGAACACTGAAAATGTGGTAGCTCTAACCGACGATTCTGATTCGGAGGAAGATGAACCGAAAAAGAAAGTTGCTATTCCTTTGGAAAATCACATTCAGTGTGATCCTTTACCAAAGGTTCAGGTTCTTACTAAGGTTGAGAAAAAGCCTATGCAATCAGAAAAGAAAACTGACGCAAATGAATCAGATGACAAACCAGTCAAAATTTTCTATCGGATGCAAGGATCCGATCAGATTTTTGTTGATTCAAAATATCCCATACAGTTTGTAAACTACTCTAAAATTGCTAAAATCTAGCAAGAAATCACAATCGGGTTTCCTAAATCTGAAAGAACAAATGATTTTCCACCAGGATTAATAAGGAAACTGTATGGTGATGAATCAAAAAAGGCAAACTTCATGTGACTGAGTTTGTTAAACTGATGAATCGTGTGAATGCATTTGTGGAACTAGCTTACTCACTGGAGCCCGCTGCTGAGAGTCTAAGGCGCAAGTGTATTGATGACTAATACCCGGTTAACACATTTGCACATTATCATGATAAAAACAAATTTGAAGAATACCGTGCCTGTTTCAAATGTGGGGAGAGAGGGCATTTATTTGCTCACTGCCCATATGTGAAACACAAGAGGCATGAGGTTGAGGTTAGACGAGACCAAAGGAAAAATGTTGTTTATCCTCAAAATCAGTTATATCAACAAAGAGGAAAACAACCGATTGTTTATGACAATCGAAACCGAATTGCCATGGAAAAGCCGTTGAAGAAATCAATGGTAAACTCAGTAAATGACAAGCAAAAGGTTTACCCTAAACCACCTGCTAAGTCGGTTGCTAGACCTTCGTCTGTTAAATCAGACAAGGTTACTAAGAATGCTCCTCCAAAGGTTGTTTCAAAGAAAACTGAGAATGTTAAAACTGAAATGCCAAAACAAATAAGAATTTTAAAACGACCCGAGCAGACTTGGTTACCTAAAGGTTCTTCTAGTGGTTCTACTTCAACTTCACAAGAATCTGTGAAGGTTGTCTCAGATAAGAAAGTTGTAGATAAGAAAATTGATGAAAAGAAAGTTGTTTCTGTAACTGTTGATACTTCAAGACCCAAGACCATCAAGGCTTGGGTCCCCTGAAAGAACTGCCCGTTTACTTGAATGGTGCAGGGAGTTCCAACTGGCCCTATTAGCAGTCTTTGGATTGCGAAGATTCAGAAAGGTTAACACACTTGAATTCACCATCTCCCTGACTGACCTAAGAAATGTCCATACACAAAAAAAATAACAGTCAACTTCACAATCTTTGCAACCACAACTCAAAAGTAAATAAATGCTTATTACAAATGACACTAATAAAATACCTCTCCAGCATTATCATCTCCATTATCATTGGCCGCAACTAACTCAGCAATTATGACGGGATCATCACATATTTTCTGGACAGTGTACACACGGTACTCATTTCTGATATTGTATTCAGAAACTTCTATCTTGAAAGCCAATAGCTTATTAACCAACCGAAATAATTCATGAGGAAAATCTTCACTATCATCCAGCTTCAACTGTCTTTCCCTTATATTACATGCAGATGAACCAACAATACTCGACACATCTCTATCAAACAATACACTACCACTCTCATCCTGAACCCTCACTTATACCTTGAACCTGAAATAGATAACTTATAATAAATTGATTGAAATCATATGAAACTTGAACAAAGTGTAAAAAACATTTTTCGTACTTTGCTGTGATAGATGTACATTCACACTCGCATTTAGGACAAACCAAAGCGGTAACAGGCAAATTCAAAATTTCTTCAGAAAGTTTTGCAGCATGTTGTAAATACTCTTATTCAGTTTACACCTTTCTGAAACATTTCCTACACGCAACATAAAACCAACCAAAGCCTTCTTGCACAATTTTTATAGTTGCAACCACGACACAAGACATTGCCTGCAATACAACAATATATTCAACATTGTTTTCATTTAGATATAAAAATCAAAATAGATGTAATAAACTAAGTGAAGAAATATGAAAGCTATGAAAAAAGATTGAAACCCTGTCTATCTCGCTAAGCTCGTCAACGTGTGTCTTTTACGCTACAGCAATGAATTCTTGATGCAATGGGTAAATAGACTGGGAGGAAATTAGTGTTTGAGAAGTAGAACCAGATTCTTGTGCCTGTTTCTTAAGAAGACTAAAAAAGGTAAAAAGAATTAGTATCTAAAATAACCTACAAGCCTAAAAAAATGTCAAATATAAATTTAAAATATTGTCACTTTATACTGTAAATTGTTCTAAATATTGTACCTCATCCTTAGCTGGTTAACTTCATCAATTTCTTTAGTGAGAAAGAGCCGAGTTTCATACTTGTCGCTTTATACGGTAATTTGTTCTAAAAATAACAATATACATATATTTAGTGACTTCATTTGACATTAACCGTTATTTTATAAAACCATAAGTTTATGAGAAATTACATTTCCAGTCCTTAACTTTCCCATGTTGTATAACAGCCATCACATGCTCAGTAGCCGTGTTATTAGAAATGAGTTTCTTAAATAGTATTGCATAATCATTCCAGATGGTACATTGTAAAATGGCACCTCTACATGCAAACAATAAATTTATGGTTGTAAATACATATCCAAAAAGGGGAACTCAATATTTGATAAGCAACATTTATTACATCACTAAATGAGGTAGAACTCCAAAATAATACAGTACTTGAGGAGTATATTCTTCATTTAGTTTATTACACCAGTTCATTAATTCATGCCATTTATTACATTTTTTTTTGAACGTTAACTTTCATTAAAAAACGGGGGCGCCCTCGAAAAGAGGACAAACACCCCTACTTACAACATATACAAAGGAGAATTACACCAATCCTCCCAAATCAAGTCGTTAAACTTGGACCTATTTTTACACCATAAAAACGACATAGACTTAATCGTACCCACCACCCGCGGAACCTTGGGCTCCAAACCTTTGAAGAGTTTATCATTTCTAGCTTTCCAAATGAACCAGAGAGTCGCTAGCATGATACCAAGAACAATCCTCTTTCCCCACTTTCCACCCGACGCGGACTTATGAAGGTCCAAAATATCCTTTGTGTGGAAGACAAAAACAGACTTTAGCCCGCACCAGTTCCAAATGCTGGACCAAACCCCAAACGAGAAGCCACAACCCGAAAAAATATGATCCGTAGATTCAAAAACAACATCGCAAAGGTTGCATCTATCGTTGGTGAACATCACATTTCGTTTACCTAGAGCTTCAACCAACGGGATCCTATCCATCTCCGCTCTCCAAGCAAAGATATTGCACTTAAGCGGCACCCACCCTACCCAATTAAATTTATAGAAGGAACCATACTCGCGGTCTTCGTAGATCTTTTTCTTGACTTCAGCTAC
This sequence comes from Ambrosia x helenae, assembly GCA_030844895.1. NCBI lineage: Eukaryota > Viridiplantae > Streptophyta > Magnoliopsida > Asterales > Asteraceae > Ambrosia > Ambrosia x helenae. The sequence continues at coordinate 9,712 of JAUTDX010000484.1, forward strand.
GGTGAAGGTGCTAGAACCGGCCCATTCCCAAGTGTCTTGCTTATTCGAAACTTGGGCTTGGGAAAGTAAATCCGAAAGCCCAAACCATTCTTCCACTTGGCGCAGATCCATTGGGCTAGAAAAGTCCACAGGAGACCAAAAACCATTAGACCTGCAATCACAAACCAATTTCCTTTTGCTGTGTGAGGCGCTGTACAACAAGGGAAATTTATACATTAAGGGGCCATCCAAAAGCCAAGAGTCTTCCCAGAAATGAATGCGACATCCATCCCCAAGAATCCCTCTCATAAGGTCCAAAAACATCTTCTCGCCACATTTAAACCGCTCACAGGACTTCACTATGTTAGTCCAAACACTACCTTTACCAGAAATCCGAGGTAGACCGGACCATCTACTTCTACCATTATGACAAGCCAAGATAATATTCTTCCACAAGGACCGATCCTCCACGCGAAAGCGCCAAGCCCATTTCGAGAGGAGAGCTTGATTAACATCAATGAGCCGAGCGATGCCCAAGCCACCGTTGCACTTAGGACGAGAAACCCTCTCCCACGCAACCCAATGGATTTTGTTTTTGTCACTAGTAGCCGACCACAGAAAACGTTTCATAAGGCTCTCTAACACTTCAATAACCGCAACCGGCGCTTTATAAAGAGAGAAAAAATAAATAGGGAGACTTTGTAAGACCGACTTAAGAAGAGTAACTCTCCCGCCAATGGAGAGCAGACTAGCTTTCCAAGAAGCAAGACGAATCTCAAAAGACTCAACCACTGGTCGCCAACTATTTATTCTATTCATATTAGCGCCCACAGAAACGCCCAAATAATCAAACGGAAACGCCCCAACTCGGCAACCCACTACATTGGCCAGGGACACCACATCTTCATTAACAACCCCCGAGCCATAAAGAAAAGATTTATGGATGTTAATTTTAAGGCCCGAGCATATGTAAAAAATACGAAGAATCCTTGCCGCCACCAATATATTTTCCGACGACCATTTACCCAAGAGAAGCGCATCATCCGCAAAAAGAAGGTGTGACACAATCGGACAGTTTTCTATCAATCGACACCCCTTCAAATGCTCCGATTTTAATAGCTTTATTAATCAAGAAAGTTAGAGCTTCCATCACAATAAGAAATAAAAACGGAGAGATGGGGTCACCTTGGCGCAAACCTTTATGACATTGAAACTCGAAAGTGGGCGATCCATTGACAAGGACCGAGGACCGCGCTGAGGCTAAAATACCTTTCACCCAAGAGCACCACTTTTCCGGAAAACCCATTTGGTCCATAATGGAAAGCAGAAAAGCCCAATTTACATTGTCATACGCCTTTTCAAAATCTATCTTCATGAAAAAAAACCCGTTTCGCCCTTCTTTTACACCAAGAAAGAATTTCATTAGCAACTAAGGGGCCGTCAAGAATGTTACGCTCACTTAAGAACCCCGTTTGATTGTCAGAAATAACATGCCCTATGACCTTCTTAAGCCTTAGAGACAAGACTTTTGAGATGAGTTTGCTAATGATACCCACCAAAGTAATAGGCCGGTAATCTTTTAAACCAACGGGATTTTTAGTCTTTGAATAAGCGTGATGAAGGACGAAGCACAACCTCGACTTATGGAACCTGTTTCAAAAAAACTCCGAAAAAATCCTAATAAAATCCGGTTCCAGGATGTTCCAAAATTGGCGAACAAAAGTGAAATTAAAGCCATCCGGACCCGGGGCTTTATCTTTGCCACACTCGAAAGCCGCAAATTTAATCTCCTCTTTGGTAAACGGCAAAATCAGGCCGTCCACCAAGTCGGCTGGAATCTTCTTCAAGTCGTCACAAAATAACATCGGTCTAGCGGGAACATCTTCTTTAAAATGATTACTAAAGAACCTCAACACCTCCCTTTTCACCAACTTCGGATTTGACACCCAATCCCCATTTACCATTAAACCCTGAATAGTATTCGATGCCTTCCTAACATTCATGTGTCTATGAAAAAAGGTTGTGTTATCGTCTCCATGCTTCGCCCAAGCCACACGAGATTTCTGCATAACATCCTTAGCGTGGAAAGATTCAATCGACTCTATGCCTTTTTTACATTCCTGCCAAACCCACTCTTCTTCTTCTAACAAATCACGATGTTCCATTTCAGCTTCAATCCGCTCGAGATCATTTTTAAGACTACTCAAATCCTCCCCTTCTTTTTTCTCAAGCTGCTTCTTCCAACAAGCTAGAGTAACTTTCAAAAAACGAAGCTTGGATGCAAGTACCACATCCGCGGCTCCCGAAAAATGAACATCCCTCAACGCATTTGTAACCACTTGATCACAATTTTCTCTATCCAGCCACGAATTAAACCACCTGAACGGACGTGAGCCAAAGTTCTCATGCACGACAGTCAGAAGAAGCGGACTATGATCCGATAAGTATTTCGGCAAAACGCGAACACACGCCTCAGGCCACCGATTAAAGAAACCCGAGTTAACCAAGGCTCTATCAATTTTACTCAGTTTCAAAGCATCGCCTTTTTTGGTTAAGCAAGTAAACTTGCCCCCTTTCATACCATACTCCACTAGACCCGAAGAATCAATGAAAGAGTTGAACGCGTCCGCATCCGATTGGTCAAAAAAACAATTCCTCCTATCATCTATGCAGCGAACAGAATTGAAGTCCCCTAGGAGACACCACAAACCCTCCTTATTACTCATAACATTAGCGATTATCCCCCAAAGAGGCCGTTTATTAACCAACTTGTGAGGAGCGTAGATGTTCATAATGTTCAGCAAAGTCCCATCCTCTTTCAAGTAACCACTAACAAGAAGAAAATGCTGATCTTTGAGAATGGAAACCATAGTAAACTTGTTGGGATCCCACATGGAGATCAAACCTCCCGAACGACCCCTGGCATTAACATATTCTACCTCGACTGCCGAATTACCCCAAAATTTATGGCCAACAAAATCGGACATATCTCTACATTGTGTTTCTTGTAGCGCAATAAAACCCACTCCATTTTCAAACTTTAATCTTTTAACCCAAGAGTCTTTTCCAGCAACACCCAATCCCCTGATATTTAACGACAGAAAATTCATACCTGAACCTGCTGTAATCCTTCTTCCACAACAACATCGTTGACCATAATAGCACTTTCTTCAAGCTGAGCCCCCAAAGAAACCCCAAGTTTAATAGTCGCCTCAACCTCTAAATCAACGACATCCGCAACCCCCAACAACTGGTCAAAAGGCTGGAGAGGAGACTGCAAATGTCGATCCATTGTAACATTCTGGACATCTTCCAAAGTATCTTCGCTGTTACCATTCTGTGGTTGAGGAGAAGGGATGTAACCCGCTTCTGGGCCAGCACCTCCAAAGGGTCCATAGGCCCAATCATAGCTTCCAAATCAAACGGATCACCGCAAGTGGGCTGGACTTTGTTTTTCTTTTTATTTGGGCCCGAATTAGAATTGGACTTGCTGCTGGATCTTTTAAACAAAACCTTTTTCCTTTTTTTAGAAATTACACAGACATACCCCTTCGTCTTTTTCATCTTGTCACATGCAACCCTTTTGGCAGAATTACTACCCACGTAACTATTGCTACCACGATTTTCAAATCCTCCCGAAGAAACCGCTGGCTCATTAATATTAACATCCATATTTTTAGTAACTGTAGGGGTTACCAAAGAATCTGGGTCAACCTCATTAAGAGTTTCCATGTTAACAGCTACCGTTGGAGACAATTCCGTTACCGCGACATCTCCGACGGACCAACACCTTCAACTGGACTGTGTTCCGATGTAGCAGCCGGAGTGACATCCGACATTAGCGGTTCAGAATCTGGCTCTTCGAAATCTGGAACCCAATCGCCTTGATCTTCTTGCACCCAAACCCGATACTTGTGATTCTTCCATTCCAAGGTGATCTCCTCCGACACCCTTTTACCATCTCACCTTAGAACACCGATGAACTCAAAAGACAAATCCCGATCAGATTCTAAAACACTGGCTTTATGAACAATTGGCCCAATCGAACCACCGATCAAGTCAAAAACCGCATTGGACCATAAGTGTAAAGGAACCCCCTGAAGTTTGATCCAAGCTACCCTCTCATAACCAAAAGATTGTCCTTCCCAAAAAGAAATTGATGAGAAGGATTCTTTTCGGTTAACCGCCACATCGAAAACAAACTTGGCTTGGAAGCAGTCATCAAACGAAATGAGAAGATCTAAACCACCAAGATATTGCACAGAAGTCTTGGCCGTAGAAATCGACTTTAGAATAACAAGAATACGTTTAACAGCATTAACATCCACCATCTTAGCAACCAACGCTCTACCATGTAATCCCTTGAAGGCATCACCCTCGTCAGCTACACAAATCTTCTTTTCCACAAGTAAATCCTTGAAAGATCTGGACTCAGACACAAAAGAATCAAACTTGTGCCTCCTTTGATTCTCACTCTCTCTATTAAATGTGTGATTATTATCATTATTCATATTATTATGGTACCTCTCATATTCTTTAGGGTGACTATTATTATCATTATGTTTAAAACCACTCGGGACTTGGCCACCAATCTCCCCTTCTTCAAGCACAAAATGAGCAATGTTTACCCAGATCTTATTATCTCCAATACGAATCCCACGTAGGTTAGCAAGTAATTCCTTCTTATCTTTCACATCTAACATCGAAATAAAACCAAAACGCTTACCGAACTTATCCCTTTTCCTGGCAATATACAAATCAAAGATTTGTCCGAACGACCTTACTTGTGAAGCCAAATCATTCCCACTGCAACCATCTGGAAGATTGGTTACGAATAATTTTGTGATACGAGGAATAATGTTGTCAGGGATAGGGTTCTTCCGTGGCCGGTGACTCATTGGAGAGAGCGTTTTTCTCTTGGTTAATAATTACATATATAGTATGTTTATTATGCCATTTATTACATAAATGATTGTAGTGTATTAACTTTTGGAAACATAAGAATAAACAAAATCTATAACGATATAAAGGAATACTTATTCCAAATCTTGAAGATCAAAGTTCATCCGTTTGGTTTCTTTTGGAGCTTGTCTAAAGACATCCAAATCACCACACCAAATCACACTACCAGCAACATCTGTAACAAAAATAAAAAATACAACTCTATTAAAAATATATACAAACTAAATCACCAAAAAACTTCAGTAAACTATTTTTTGAACTTTATTGTAACATAAAAAATGAATAATAGACCAACCAACAGTCAATAGTTCCTTTGCTTCTCCATTCCGAATATCTTTAAAAGGAATGAACATGAACCCATATTCAAGACCTTCCCATCCATCAACATGCCTGACAGTAGTACAACGATAAAAATGATTTTAAATCATGTGCAACAACACTGTAAGGGTCATTGTTTTCACCAACCCCGAATTTGGACAGAACAACATCATCCTCATGAAGTTGACTATCAAAAACTTGCACCAAATAACATTTAATACAAGCTTGAATCTTGTCACCCTGAAAAGAGAAAATTGCAGTTTTCGTCCCTGTGGTTTGCCTAAACTAACAGGTTCAACCCAAGCTTAACACCCTGAGTACCTGTGGTTTGGTTTTCTAACACTTTACGTCCCTCTAGCTAACGTCCGTCACGTCTGCCGTTACTTGACCCTCACGTGCACCTCACGTGAGGGTATTATTGTCATTTCAACTCGTTTATTATGTTTTATAAAAAAAAATCCTTTTAATTTTCCCCCTCATTTCATAAGCTTCCCTCCCAACCATAAACCCTAAACTTCTTCAATCAACAATCAGACAATAATTAGTTGCAACGTGGTCATCGTTATGGATGATTCGTGAACCAGGCGTTGATTACGACCCATTCGAAATTTACTGTAAGTATTTTGAAACCCTAATTCTTTTACAATTGTCATTTAGCTGTAATCGATCATTATGGATGATTGATGTTGTTAAACTGATTTTGTTTTTTATTTATTTGTAGCCGAGGATAATACATTGTTTACAATTAAGTTGATTCATGGTGGTGAGTTTATGAATAGTCCTAGTAGAAAGTATATGAATGGCAAGTCTTGCTATATAGACTGTTGTTGTACTGAAGATTTTGGAGTAGACGTCTTAGTTGAGATGACTAAATCAGTAGGGTATCCCTGTGACATGATGTTTTACTATCATTTTAGGTTACCTGGTGGGGATTTAGACACAGGTTTAAGGTCATTGGCTACAAATGCCTTTGTTGAAAGGTTTTATTCGTTGGCTACACAGTATAAGGTTATGGAGGTATATGTGCAACATTGGTGGCCAAAGATTAATACTTTTATGGTTGAGCATGAAGAAAGGCAGAGAGAATATCAAGAAAGGCAAAAGCAACAACAAGCAGTAGTGGTTGAATGTAATGATCCTGTAGGCCAACCGGATTTAGAATTTGATTCTGAATTTGAAGATCAAATTGATCAGTTGTTAGAAGGTATAGAAGATCAGGTTATGGGGAAAACAACCATTGATGACATTGATGCCAATGAATCTATTATTTTGGTTAAAGTTAAATTTGAGAGGGAAAGGGAAGAATTAATTGATACAAAACAGGATGACAATATGGTAGAGGAACAACATGATGATAGTGATGAAAAAGAAGATGATAGTGATGAAAAAGAAGATGAAACTGGTTCTGAACAGGATAATAGTGACGACTCTGATTATATTGTTGATCCTGACAATATGGTAGAGGACCCAGAAGTGGATATGAAACATTTTAGGTCTGCTGTTGATGATGTAGAAGATGATGAGGAGTTACATCATAATGTCGACATTGACGCAGATGACTTACATGTAGACCTTGATAACTTTGATAGTGATGTGTTAGTGAAACAAACCTTGTTAATATGTTAGCTTTGTATATATTTTAGTCTTTTATTGTGTGCTTTAGTGGGTCTTAGTTATTTATTAGCGTGTATGTGTTTTGTAGGTGTTCATGAACGTTGGGGCGTAAACGAGAAATTTTGGTCGAGCGAAGAACACCCGAGTTGAAAGATGATGATGATAATAATAATAATAATAATAATAATAATAATAATAATAATAATAATAATAATAATAATAATAATAATAATAATAATAATAAAATAATAGTAATAACAACAACAACTTGAATAAAAAAAAAAAAAAAGAAAATGTGACAAAGACTCACGGCCCATGGCCCAAGACACATTGAACACACATTATTCTTTTGACGACAATTTACTTGGGAGGGGGAGGATATTATTGTGGGAGTTCGAAGGTTACACAAACGAGAGGATCGCACGAAGAAGAAAAATAGAGGAAGCAGCGTAATGACCAAGATGTAAGGCTAAATCTTTTGTAACTTCCTTTAGATGAACGGTTCATATAGGTTTCATACGTTTTTAGTTATTTTTAGTATTGGATTTTGTTTTTGCTTGTGATGACAAACATCTTAAACATTATTGATGCATTAGTTAATTGAAACAAATGATATGTGTTTTGAGTCCTTTCTTTACAACTTGTTCGGTTGATGACAAAACCTAGTAGCGGGGTGGGTGACATAAAGAGGGTTGACTTGATGCTTACAATTGGGTAGTTAATAGGGTTTGATGACAAGAACCTATGCTACTAGCTAGTTAACTAATTTCCAGAACTATGTCTATGTGGTTCCCAATCAAATAATTGAATTCTGTGTGAAACCTAGAACCTGAAACTTAGAGGGAGTTACTTCTTCATTATCATTGTTTTTATTCAAATCATTTAATCAACTTTTTCAAGCACAACAACATTCTACTTCATAAAATATTATTTTTAATTAATTAGTTTAATTGATAGAATTGCTATTAACACTAACCACACACTCCTCGTGGTTCGACAACCCTACTTCCTATACTGCAGTCCTTGTAGCTAAGGAGTTATTTTTAACATAGTTTTTTATTAGCACTCGACATGCGATCAGATAGTCTAAGTGAAGATGAAGAAGATGAAAATGAACCAAGGAAATTTAAACAACTAAGGAAGGACAAGAAGGGAGGAGATAAAAGTTTTCATCCATTTAGTGTTGGTGATCTGTTTGAAGATAGGGAGGAGATCAAACTTATTATTAAAGAACATGCTGTGGAGTCAAGGAGACAGCTTCATATTGTCAAGAATGAGCATCTAAGGTTTAGAGTTGTGTGCAGGGGGCATAATCCAGTGTTCACAAGTGGGGAATCTTCTCAAACACAAGGTGCCCCCCCCCCCCCCCCATAAAAGGAAACCAGCCCCTAGGAGAAAGCCAACAAAGGGTGGTGGTCAAAGTAGTATTAAAAAGTCAACTACCCCAAGAAAAAAGTATCCAAAGCCCACTTGTCCTTGGGCTGTGTAAATATCCAAACCCACTGTGAATGATTTATGGGAGGTGAAGACTTACAATCCAAAGCACCAGTGTTTGCAGACTAGGGTAATAAATTTGTACAGAATGGATTGGATGGCAAGAGAGATTGCACCAATAATTGATGGTAACCCTACAATAACCTTGACTAAGTTGCAAGACCTACTTCAAAAGAAACATCAGATCCATATCTCCCTCATGAAAATATCAAGGGCCAGATCTATTGCAAACAAAAAGATCAATGGTGATTACCAAGATCAGTATCATCTACTTCGAGACTACTGTGAGGAGTTACTTAGATCTAATCCTGGATCCACTCTCAAAATTGATGTTGAACCTGAACCCAATCCAAATTCCCCTACTAGGCAGTTTAGGAGAGTTTACATCTGTTTTGGAGCATTAAAGGTTGGTTTTAAAATGCTTAGGAGGGAACTGCTTGGATTAGATGGTTGTTTCATGAAAGGTCCATAACCTGGACAAATCTTGTCTGCTGTTGGAGTTGATTCAAACAATGGAATATATCCTCTAGCATATGCACTTGTGGAAGCTGAAACATTTAAGTCATGGTCATGGTTCTTAGAAAATCTAGGTGATGATCTTGATCTTGATGATAGGTCCTATTTCACTTTCATAAGTGATAGGCAAAAGGTAATGTGTTTATTCTTCTGTTCTTTATATGTTATAATTGTTTTTTATTTACTAGTTCCTAAAAACCAGCTTGTTATTTGTTAGGGTCTAATTCCTGCATTATCTAAGACATTCCCTAAGGCTGAGCATAGGTACTGCTTGAGACACATCCATGAAAATATGAAAACAAATTGGAGAGGAGGTGAATACAAGACCATGTTGTGGAGATGTGCTAGTGCTACAACTGTTGCTTTATTTGATAAGAAGATGGAGGAAGTTAAAAAGGAAGATGCTAAGTTATATCAATGGCTAAAGGAAATTCCAGTGGAAAGTTGGAGCAGAGCTCACTTTACTGGTATGTTCATAATAAACAGTTAACTAAGTAAACAGTTTAATTAAGCATTAGTTAATTAAAGATTAAACATTAAACAGTAGGGCCAAATGTGATGTTCTGCTCAACAACTTGTGTGAGGTCTTTAATAGATAATTAGTTCCTGGAAGGGATAAGCCTGTGATCACATGCTTGGATTTTATTAGACAGTACATGACTAAGAGGATAATGGTGGTTCACAATGTCATTGAAAGATGTGAAGGACCTTTGACACCTTATGCAAATAAGATGTTTGACGCCATTAAAGAGGATGCTGCAAAATATAATGTCCTTATGGCAAGTCCAACCAAATATGAGGTATGCAAATGTCAATAAATGTTTTAATGTTCAATGTCAATAATTTTTATTCTAATGGCTAATCAATGTGTTGGTTTTAGGTGAGTATGCATGGGTCAGACCAACATGTGGTTGACATAAAAGCCAAGACTTACACATGCAGAAAATGGGAGTTGACTGCAATGCCTTGCAAACATGTTGTTGCAGTGCTATGGGACATGTCTCTGCATGGATTTGAAGTTGGAATCCCTGAAAGATGGGTGAATGAGGTGTATTGGCTAGATACATGGAGGAAAGTGTACCAGAACACTATTGAGCCAATTAATGGTAAGGACCTATGGAGACCATCACCATGCCCAACTACTATCAGAGCCCCTAAAGTTCATAAACAGATTGGAAGGCCAAAGAAAAAGAGGAGAAAGTCAGCCAATGAAGGTGATGAACCTACAAGCAAGGAATTTGGTGATCCAAAGAACAAGGGAAAGAAAAAAGTCAATGAAGGGGCTACAACTACTGATGGGATTAAAAAGTCAAGAAAGGGGGTACAACAACTTGCAAAAAATGTGGACAGAAGGGGCACAACTCCAGAAGCTATGGAAAAAGAGGTCAAAAACCAAGCTCACAACAGTGCTCATAGTCAGCACCTCAAGATTAAGTCTAATTATGTTGTTATATTAACTACTACTTTAAAACTTATTATGTTTGTTTGATGGTGAACAATGTTTTGTTCTTGAACAATGTTTAGATTATGATGTTTAATGGGTATGCAGAATGGTTGTTATTGTTATTGGTTGTTACTGATTATGGGTCATATTGCTTGTTATTTTTAATGGCTGTTAATGTCTGAAAATGGTAGCTATTGTTAATGGGTCAGACAGCTTCATATTGTGAATGATTGTTATTGTTAATGGGTCAGACAGTACATGACTTGTGAATGGTTGTTATTGTTAATGGGTCAGTGCAGCAACTTATTGTTCAGGTTAATGGGTCAGATGGGTTAGTGCAGCAGCTTATTGTTCATCAATGTGTTAAATGGGTCATTGCAGGTTAATGTGTAGCAGGTTATCATAATGTGCAGCAGGTTATAACACCCAATCTGACCCATTCACAACAACATCAACATTTTCATTACATTCAAGCTCAAATGTATGGAATGTTTAAGTAACAACATCATTTTCATTTCATTGAAGGTCAAATTTATTACAATGTTGAATACTTACACTTACATTAATCAACTAAGAACAAAGTACATAACAAAGAACAAACCAACTAAAAAAAAGCATGATCCTCAGTTTCCTTGCCTCATACCCTCTTGCTTCAGCTAATTGTTGTTTGTTCAAATTTTTTATTAAGCCATTGATGACCTTCGAATTCCCTTCACCAACTGGACCCTCTACCCATGTCACAAACCCACATCCACTTACACAACAGTGAAACCTTCGACTAGGGTTTGCTTCAGTCCATGAAGTTCGAACCTGTGTTTCAGACCCACATCTGCAAAATGGAGGAACCTCAGTCCATCGTGCAACTCGTCGATGATGATTGGAGCTCGAATTAGACAATGATGATCTGGTAGACCTAGAATTCGACATTAGGTTTTGTGAGATTAGGGTTTAGAAATCAAATTGGGGAAGAAATGAGGTTGTGGAAGACGAAGACACTGGTTAGTGTTAAATAAACGAGTTGAAATGACGATAATACCCTCACGTGAGGTGCACGTGAGGGTCAAGTAATGGCAGACGTGACGGACGTTAGCTAGAAGGACGTAAAGTGTTAGAAAAACCAAACCACACGTACTCAGGGTGTTAAGCTTGGGTTGAACCTGTTAGTTTAGGCAAACCACAAGGACGAAAACTGCAATTTTCTCCCCTGAAAATAACCATAAGACCAAAGATCAAGACAAATCACAGCAACTTGAATCTTATCACCATATGATATGATGAAGATAAGAGAACAACATTAACCTCAAACAAAAATATATAAACTTAAACAATCACAGTTATTGCGTTACCTTCTCATCGATCAATATGAGCTCCATCTTAAAATTTTGATTCCATTTACGTATGACTCGTCCTTTCATATTCCATATATATTTGGCTGTCAAATCACAAAATAAAAGTTAAGATTATTGTTCTCCGCCTCCATTGACATGCTTTTAAAAAAATATTTATTTATCTAGATGAGATGATGGTTAGGAGAAACTCTGTAGAAATTTAAAAACTGATTTTTATAGAGGGTTGTATTAGTTATGTGCTTATGTGGTTAGTGGAGAGTTCAAATGAGAACAAATTTTCTTGTGTAAGAAGAAAAGAAGAAAATTTAAACCAATAGAAATCTTCCATTTAATAGTTGTATTTAATGTTAAATAAATTTGTATGTTTTTTGTAACTCTCATAAACTAGTTAAATAAATGAAATCATAATTATTTTTCAAATATATATCTTTAAAAGCAAAGATAACTTATAGTGAAAGATAAATTTCGATCTGTGTAGGATAAATGTAAGATGAATTTCTACGTTATGTAGGATAAACCTAATGATAATATCGATATGTGTAGGATAAATGTATGATAATTTCGATGTGTGTAGGATCAATTTTTATATGTGTAGGACAAGTTTTGATGTGTGTAAGTTAAAATATTTAAAACTAATTAGTTAGATAATTAATGAAGTGAGTTAAAGTATTTAATATTATTTCTTCTTTTTCTTTTCAAATTAAAATTCTTCTCAAATGATCCTCTGGTTATACTTATAAAGAAAGCTCACTGTTATGATTACGACTGCAACATAATTAATGAACCACGCTTCCATATGTTAATTTAAATCTTTCCCTCTTAAAAGTTCAAAAGTTAAGGGCTTTAACAATTGCCAACAGATGTGTATAACATCTGATTCTTAATAGGGAAGCTCAATTATTGGTCTGAACATCTTTTCGTTACCCGAGATCAAGAAACGGATGTTGCTGACCTTAACAGTGTTACATTAATGAATGGCTCACATATTTTTCTGAATATTTTAAGCTGATTAATGGCATCATTTTTCGCAGCACACAAGCATTGTGGCCTATTTCTATGCCTGACAACTCAGCTTTCTTATGTCACTCACGACTTTCATATTTTTCTGAATATTTTAAGAATGGATCGGGGATGCCCCGGCTCCTACCGTTTTTTGACACAATATAGTAAATTTCTCTATTTTTGTCTAAAATTTTGTATATATTAAGTTGGCCCCACAGTTTAATTTGATATTACGTAAATTTTGGTCTTATTAATTTCAGCTCTCACATCTTAAAATTCAAGCTTCGCTACTGATACATAAATAAAAGTTCCATAAATAAATCCAAAACCTACACAGAAACATAAACAATCTATAAAAGACATGACTTTTTTTATATGATATGTTAACCCGCATAAATCATAATTATACAATCAACAAAAAAAAAACAAGATGCATAAAACGTCCTTTTAATTCATTAGATGTATATTAAATTTAAAAATCAATACATTAATAAATCCGAAGCATAAAATAAAAACAAAATCCAGATGCAAAAAACGTCCTTTTAACATTTAAGAGTGTTCTTATGAATCCCCTCTATCAAATTATATTTATACTATATTAGTAATACAACATATTTGAATAGTAACTTAAATGAATAGTAAAAATATTAATATTTTATTTATATTATTATTTTATTTAAAAACTTTATTATATTATATACTATTATTTTATTCAAAAAATTTATTATATTATACACTATTACATTAAAAATTATCATTTCACCATAAAATTTTCTCTCCTCTTAAATAAATAATATTTTTCATACTTTTATCATTATATTTTCTCTCGTCTCACTTACAACAATTTACAAAAATATTAAAAAATAAATATGGTTGAAGTTTGTCTACAAAATATAGGGGTGAACAATGTTTCCACAAAATATTTTCTCTCTCCTCCATTTATAACCACTTACATACACCCCATATAATTTGAGGAAAACATTAACATCCATTTGGTGAATCAAATATGAATCCTCTGCAGGTATCTTATGAATAAGTGATTTTTTTGTGTTTTAAGGCATAAATTTTCATTTACACCATTTGATTTTTTAAAAAATGTATCATATGGCCCTTAATTTTCGTAATGATGTTTAGCCCTCCAATTTATGGGTTAGGATCAAATACACAAGACATTTTTTCTAGGAAGGGTGAGAAGGATTGTGATCCATTGATCATATATGAAGGGTTGAGACTAGTTTGTTTTAAAAAAATAAATAATAAATTAGAGTAAGGGCATAAAAAAATTGTTGACTTTCTCTCTCCACATGCAATGCACATGTCAATTCCCCCCATCATTTTTAAAACATTTATAACTTTTTCATAAGATTTTTTTTCAAAAAAATTTCACCATATTAACTAGCGTTTTTTATCTTTAATATGAGTACCACATTGCTACATTAAATTGAAAAAAAAAATCATGCTAGATGGGTTTTCTTCTCCGTTGTGTCTTCTGCTCGTTCATTGTTATGTTTTTTTTAGTCTACACATGATTTAACTTTGTCCATTGTGTTTTTAGTATGGTTTTCATTGTGTTTTATGCAAATGAGTTTTGTATTTAGGTGTACATTGTGTTTTATTATGTTGTTCATTGTGTTTAAGTCTATTATTCATTGTGTTTTAGTTTTCTGTTCATTGTGTCTTTAATATGTCATCCATTGTGTTTTATTAGACTGTTCATTGTGTTTTATACCCTATTGTTCATTGAATATTTAATTGTTACTCATTGTGTTTTACGTTATCTCCATTATGTCTTACGCAACTGGGTTTTCAATTTTTTTTTGCAAAAGTATTTATTGTGTTTTAATCTTCTGTTCATTGTGTCTTTATTATGCCGTCCATTGTGGTTTACACAATGGGTTTTTGACTTTTTTTCAAAAGTATTCATTGTGTCTTTAGTATGTCATCCATTGTGTCTTACGCAACTGGGTTTTCAACTTTGTTTTTCAAAAGTATTCATTGTATTTTAGTCTTCTATTCATTGTGTTTTAGTCTTCTATTCAATGTGTCTTTAGTATGTCGTCCATTGTGTTTTACTAGACTCTTGATTATGTTTTATACCCTATATTTAATTGGTGCTCATTGTGTTTTACACTCCATTGTGTCTTACGCAAGTGGGTTTTTGAATTTTTTTTCAAAAGTATAACAATATGGTACTCATAGTAAAGATAAAAAGATGCTCAATTTTATGGTATAATTTTTTTTAAAAAAAGATGACGTATAAAAAAGTTACGGACATTTAAAAATGAAGGTGGAAATGGCATGTGACTTGCTTGTGCATATGTTTTTTACAAAATTACCCCTCCCACTTGTTTAATCCTTTGGACACATGTCATTTTCTAGTGGCTTCTCACCTTCTTATTTTTTGTAGCCTTTGTAGAATAACCCAACCCTTTGATCTTTAAAAAATGTATCATATGGCCCCTTAACTTTCGTAATGATGTTTAGCCCTCCACTTATATTATATACATATATATGTATATAAGGGTTAGGATATTTTGGAAATCCATCCTTATTCGGTAAACTCTGGAAACTCTGACTTCCCAATTTTATTTTTATTTTTTTGAAAAAAAATAGGGCAAGTAATATACATGATTTTAAGCATTTTGGGCCAAAAAAATTAAAAAAGCGCCGAGTAGTTTTTTTTTTTTAAAATAAAATAAATTTTGACTAACACATGTTAAGCGATAATAACAGGTGTTAACCATGTGTTAATTATATGTTAACAGTAGACGTTTTTTATTTTTAAAAAAAAACCGTTCGGCGCTTTTTCGATTTTTTTTTGGCTCAAAATGCTTAAAAAAATGTATATTACATACCCTAAAATTTTCATAAAAAAAGTCGGAAAGTTAGAGTTTCCAGAGTTTACCATATATTTAGACCTTCAACTTTTAGTGTTTTTTTTTTTTCTTTACACTTTTTTTATTTACTATTTAGACTCTGAAATTGTATTTTTTTTCTCTCAACGTAATGTTTTTTTTTTCTAAATTTACATTTATCGTCATAAATAGGTTATTTTGTTACGTTCGGAACCCGTCACATATATTCATTTTTATGGTTATAACGAGTGTCGATGTCGTAACGAACTGAACCAATAACTTTTCCGTAACTTTCGATTATACCATCATAAGATGAATGTTGGGTGCTTAGTAATTGTACCTATTTTGTCCTTTTGGTTATTTTTTTAATTTTTTTTACTTTTAACCCTAATTTTTTCGTCTTTTACAAATTTGTCAAAAAATCTTTCACTCATAACCCTAACACTTTTTATTTTAACTTTTGGTCCCCTATATTTTTCATCGTTAACAAATTTTCCTTTTCACATTTCATCCTAAATTTGCGAGCTAAAACGTTGTAACGCACGTTATAGTGAACTTTTTTACATATATTTTTTTTCCGATTATGGAACTTGACCTGGTTATTCTTTTTATAGAGTTAAATGCCAAAATGGCCCCTGTGGTTTGACCCAATTTGCCACTTGGTCACTTTTTTGAATTTTTTTGCCAAAAACCACCCCTCAAGTTTCGAAAAGTGCCAAAATGAACATATTTAACTGAGTTTCTAACGAGGATGAAAATCTCAGTTAAGTCTGAGGGGCATTTTTGTCCTTTCAGGTCAAAACGTTTTAAAAACCATTTTAAACCCATCTTCTTCATCATTTTCATCCAAATAAAACCCTAAGGTTTAAGTTCTTCTTCCTCTGCTCATCCTCGTCGTTCATCATCTCTGTTCAATAATGTTGAAGTTTCGAGACAAGGGTGTTGATTTCAATCCTCTGCTTAAATACCGTAAGTTATTATTGCTTATTGGTGCATCGTTGTTGTCTCCACACGATCACCTCTGCTCAACATGATCAATAATTTTTTTAGGTATTATTTTAAAGTTCCAGGTGACGATTTAGACTTTGGGTTAAGACCATTGAATGGTGAAACTGATTATAATGTAATCATGAGCTGACTTCAGCTGTATAAATCGTCACCTGGTGTCAGACTTGGAGTGTTAATGGCGGCTCCTGTCAGTTGCTGACGTGATCTCTGTTGGGATGCCCCAACTTCATTTGATCATTAAAGACCCTATATAAGGTAAATTTTCTTTTAACACAAAACATTAACACACACATTAACATACCCACTGATCGACACACACATTAACACACACACAGCCGGTCCCCTGCACCACCATAAACCTAAACCTAATGTCAATCGCTGCGCAAACAATGAATCTTACACAACCTGAGAAGGCGGCCATTGAAGGTATGCTGGAGTTGTCTACCCGTCCTCCAAATGCCTTTGATCGATTAGCTCAATATTGTGGGCATTTGTTGGAACAAGAACAGATTCAACAGGAAATGGATGATCAAGGTACATCCTTGAAGATGAAGAGGTTGTCTGAACTAGGTGACATTCCAAAAACACACCGAAGCTCAGGTTTCGCCGAGTGGAGGGTAGATGGGAGCATGCTCCAAATACCTAGATTTGCAAGTCTTAGTGATGCATATATTTATTGATATTGATATTTTGTATTCCCTATATGATGCCCCTAGGTTTTTGCTTGGAACCACCTTTTGTATGATTGATCAGGGATGAATATATGATGCCCCTAGGCAGGGACATGTTTTTGCTTGGAACTACCTTTTTGCATCAAGTAAGTATAGTAATGTACTATGTGCATGTTTTTTGACTGTTTGACTGTAAGTATAGTAATGTACTATGTGTTAATATGATACAATGTGTTTCTCAGGTGAGTGGTCCAGGGCTGTTGCTATGAAAGAAAAGGAGGCTCGTTGGAGGTGGCAGTTGACTGGATCACAATGTTGCTATGAATTGTATATTTATGTTTAGTATGTAATGTACAATGTGCATGTTTTTTGACTCTTTGTAATGGTAATCAAATGGTAATGAAAATGTTTAGTATGAATTTAGTATGTGTGTGTGACTGTTAAAGATGGGTCTAAATTTGTCAGAATGCATGGACTGTTAAATACCCTATGCAAAATGGGTCAAAATGGATGTAAATTGTTCAGCTGTTAAATACCCTATGCAAATGGGTCAAAATGGGTGTAAATTGGTCAGAATGCATTGACTGTTAAAGTAAGTATAATTGGTCAGAATGCATTGACTGTTAAAGATGGGTCAAAATAAAATGGGTCAAAATGGGTCAAAATAAAATGGGTCAAGATGGGTCAAAATAAAATGGGTCAAAATGGGTCCCAATCTACTGCAGTTTCATGTTATAAGCAGTTTGGCATTTCAATTCTTGCAGCAGTTTGCCAATCTACTGCAGTTTGAATCTACTGCAGTTTGGCAGCAGTACATTGGCAGTTTGGCATTTTGCCATTTTTGGCAGTAACATAAATGTATCATTTCAGCAGCTTGGAACAAACATAATGTACCATTTTGGCAGCTTGGAACAAACATAATGTACCATTTGGCAGTTTGGACCAAACATAGTGTATCATTTCAGCAGTTTGGACCACACAATCTAGTCTGGTAGTTGCATTCAATGAAGTTCATTTATGGGGGTTAGATTTCAGGTAGATGGATGACTTAATTGTTCAGCTGACTTATAAGTCCAAATATTGCAAAGCATTCATGCAATTCAACTTCTCTAAAATCTCTAAAAGCTCTAAAATACTATAATGTTTAAGCAAGTTGTTCTTGCACTACCTGCAGTTCAACAACAGGTTGAAAAGCCTGAAGTTGTTGATCAAGAGTCTGATAAAAAGGATGATGAAAAGGTGGTTGAAGAGTTTGTTGAAGATAATTTTGAACAGGTAACAAAGGCTTTTGAACAGGTAACAAAGGCTGATGAAAAGGCTAAAGGGAAGGCAGTTCAAGAACCGGTTGAAGAAGAGGAGCTTGACCATGTAGAGACTATGACCCAGAGGTGTTAAAGGACGCCTGGAACTATGCATCAGATGATGATGATTGGTACCATGATCCCTATGAAGGAGAGCATGACACAGATTCGGACTGGTATTCGAATGATGATTGTCGTTGGAAGTAGGCTTGTTGGTTCTTGTGGGTTATGTTTCCTGTCTTATGCACTAGACTGTTTAATTAAGTTATGAACCTTGTTTAAGTATGAACCTTGTTTTGTATGTTTCTGTTTGGTTATGTACTACTAATGCTTTAGTATGTTTCTGTTTGGTTTAGTATGTTTCTGCTTTTAGTATGTTTCTGTTTGGTCAAACCTTTATTTTTCACTACAAAACAACCTACACTGAACATTTGCAAACATACATTACAACTTCAACAAAATCCGATCATTAGAATAAGAAACAACATACATTGAGTTTTTATCATTACAAAACGACCTACATTGATGGACCATCATCTCAAGGGTAGTTCAGCCCAACAATATCATTGCCACTACCAGGAATCTGACCCAAAGGGTAGTTCAGCCAACAAACGAAACCACAGGTCCTCCCCTTCTTCTTGTTGCAGCAGAAAAAACCGCCTACCAGGGTTTGCAGAGGTGGAAGACACACGTATGATAGTTAATCGAAACCTGTGTGACTTCGAATAGTGACGAAATCCACAATTATGTAGTTAATCGAAACCTGTGTGACTTGGAATAGTGACGAAATCCACAATTATGTATGATTTATGGGGTTAGGGTTTGTATGATTTGTGAATTAAGGTTTGTATGATTTGGGAATTAGGTTTAAATTGAGAGGAAGAAGAAGAAGAAGAACGTCTGATGATGAAGAAGATGGGTGTAACATGGGTTTTAAAACGTTTTGACCTGAAAGGACGAAAATGCCCCTCAGACTTAACTGAGATTTTTCATCCTCGTTAGAAACTCAGTTAAATATGGTTCATTTTGGCACTTTTCGAAACTTGAGGGGTGGTTTTGGCAAAAAAATTCAAAAAAGTGACCAAAAGTGGCAAATTGGGTCAAACCACAGGGGCCATTTTGGCATTTAACTCTTCTTTTATATATTGTACTTTTCAGTCTAACTTTTGAACGTTAACACATTACAATGAGCGTGCGTCAATTCAACATTTTTACATTTAGTTTTCGTTCGGTTCATAAATCTATTTTAAAATTTGGTTTGTGGAAAAAGGTTTTAGCAATTTTATCCAAAGACAAATAAAAGAAATCTTGAAATCTTATCATACACATGTAACATTATCACATGACTCAAGGCATACAATTAGCCACACACACAATCTCCTTCCCTCTACAACCATACAGTTAGCAACGTCTTACAACTCCTCCTTCCCTCCACACACATACCCAATCCACCCACACACAAAAAAAAAACCCAATTTTTAGAGGTAAAGATTTTATCTTTTTTTCTTTTGGGTATAAAAAATCTCTTGTCTTTTTTTATTTCTGGGTATGTTGTAATATTAATTAAACTCAAACCCATGTTGGTTTAATCTTAATTGACTCATTTGTATAATTAGTGAATCAAATTATGTTGAAATTGGTGTAAAGAAAGTGTTGTTACACATTGCAGATAAGGTGTTTGATAAAAATGTCCCAGTGAGTTAAAATTATTTAAATTATTATGGCTTCTTTTGCTTCCTTAGTGGGTTTGGGAGTGTTTGCAGTTGTTCTCTGGGGCAATTAGAAGGTACCCGGTTATCGATTAGGCGGGTTTATTTTCCCAGTAGGTATGTTTCTGTTTGTAAATATTCTGTGCTACTGAGTTTGTAACTGATCAAGGGACTTCTGTATCGCTTAATGCCGCGAATAAAAGTGGCGATGAGGATGCTGCTGGTTCTGATCTTTTACTTAAGCCAACTAGCCGGTGTTGAAACGGCCTGAGTCTAAGATAGAACAAGGTTCGGGTTTGGGCAAACGAGAAGAGAGGAATAAGGTTATTGAGTCGTTGGGAGAGGTGTTAGAGAAAGCTGAGAAGTTAGAGAGTAATAGGAATAGAGAAGTACCGAATAAAAAACCTTCAACCTCAGTGTCATTGAATGCAAACAATGGTAATCGGGTTAATTCAGCTAACGGGAAAGCTAAAACGCTTAAAAGTGTGTGGCGGAAAGGGAATCGATTGCAACGGTGGAGAATGTTGTGAAAGAAGCTACAAAGGTTGACAAGGTTCCGGATGAAAAGTCAAAGTTGGAGGTAACTGGGAAAGTCGAAAGTCAACAAGTTGCTCCATTAAGATCACCTCAAAGAGTCCAACCACAGTTACAATCAAAGCCGTCTGCTGCTCCTGTTAAAAGAGGACCTATCTTGAAAGATTTGGGAGCTGCTCCGAAATCTTCTGTTACTGATGAAAATGAGTCTTAGTACAAAACAAAAGAACGAAGTGGGCCGATTTTGATTGATAAATTTGCATCAAGAGACCTGCTGTTGACCCGTTGATGGCTCAAGCTGTTTTAGCACCGCCTAAACCAGGAAAGATCCAGCTCCCGGGAAATTTAAGGATGATTTCAGAAAGAAGAGCGGTGCACAAGCCCGTAGGCCCAAAGCTAAAGATGATGATGAAATTAATGATGACGAGACATCAGAGCTTAATGTCTCAATCCCAGGGGCAAAAAGGGAAGAAAATGGAGTAAGGCTAGTAGGAAGGCGGTTAGAATGCGGTTAGCCGGGAGGCAGAACCGGTTAAGGTTGAAATCATGGAAGTTGATGAAGAAGGTATGTTAGTAGATGAGTTAGCGTTTAATTTGGCGGTTAGTGAAGGTGGAAATTCTTGGCCATCTTTATGCAAAGGGTATTAAGCCGGATGGGGTGCAAAAGTTGGATAAAGAAATGGTGAAAATGGTCTGTAGAGAGTATGATGTGGAAGTTATGGATGCGGGTCCAATTAAAATAGAAGAAATGGCGAAAAAGAAAGAAATATTAGATGAAGAAGATCTTGATAATTTGCAAGATCGACCCCCTGTTCTCACTATTATGGGTCATGTCGATCATGGAAAAGTAAGCAGCAATATATATGAGCTTTTACAAAAAAAAAAAAAAAAAAAAAGTTCTTTTGAAGACTAATTTTTGCTAATATTACATTTTTTGTATTTGGCAGACAACGCTTTTGGATTATATCCGGAAAAGCAAGGTACCAATGCTTCATTTCGTTCACACATACTAATTCCACCTCAATGCTCATTTTGACATGCATTGTAGTTGGATACTTACGTTATACTATCCTTGTTTTACAGGTGGCAGCTTCTGAAGCTGGCGGGATCACACAAGGAATTGGGGCGTATAAGGTCCAAGTGCCTATTGATGGCACTATGCGACCATGTGTCTTCCTTGACACTCCTGGACATGAGGTAATTGCATCGAATTCTTGTAGATTTAGGTACATGTCAAAGTAGTACTTTTAGTACAGATCTCGGTCCAAGCTCATGAAACCTTTTTGTCCTGTTTTTAAAAATAAGGTTTAATGTTAGTTAAAGCCAACCAAATTTCAAAATGTTAGCAATATAGTCCCTAACTTCATGCATCTTGAACTTTGGTCAGATTAAATGCTTGTGTTAAACAAGTTTTTGTGATGCAGTTTCGTATGCAATCAAATGACTCAAAAGGATTCAAAGCTTAAAAAAACCTCAAAGGTTTATTGATAAACAATATTCATAAACAATCAACTGAAAATAAATGAAACCAACCCTAATATTTATACTAGATCCTAAGAAACCTATAGATAATGATAAACTCAAATAAAGATAAAATAGAAAATTCAAAATTTAAATAAATAAAAATACTAGTGATGCTCTGCATCATTTTGTATGGATTAATGTTGGATAAAACTAATGGACTTTCAACACTTTATCAGTTTAGTGACTTGACTTCTATTGCTGTGTTATATCCCTAAGCTTCTTTAAGTATTTAAAAATTATACTTTTATTTTGCCCACATAAGCTTGTCTCCTGTTCGATAGTTAAAAAATAGTCAAGCGATATAACTGCTGCGGAAAAAAATGGTTAAGGGAGTAAGGGACTAAGCTGCTGATAGTTGGTTGGTTTTATTCCTCAAATAATAACTAAGTTTTCAATAAAATAATTTAGAAGTTAACCATTTGATAACACTTTTGGCTACTTTTGATTTGATCTACCCAATTTACTTTTTGCCAACTTAGATTGTTTTGGTAGGAGGTTTGAAAAGAAAAACACCCTTTTTTCAGGCTTTTGGTGCAATGAGAGCTCGGGAGCTAGGGTTACAGATATTGCTATTATTGTAGTGGCTGCTGATGATGGGATACGTCCTCAAACAACCGAGGCCATAGCCCATGCCAAGTCCGCGGTGTGCCAATAATTGTTGCCATTAATAAGGTATAGTGAGTGTACTTAAATGGTTATTACTTGCCATGTTGCCTACATATTTTGCTAATTTTTTTACCTCAATTTATTTATATAATATTTATAGATAGATAAGGAGGGAGCTTCGGATAGAATCATGCAAGTCATGCAGGAGCTTTCATCAAATGGTTGCCAACCGGAAGATTGGGGTGGTGATGTACCTATGGTTCAGGTTGCACTAGAAAAGCCACTATCCTTTACACGATTCTTATTATCATCAACAAAATTAAAATTTCCTTTTACAGATCAGTGCTCTTACTGGCAAGAATGTTGATGATTTGTTGGAAACCACCATGCTTGTTGCAGAGGTAAACTAACGCATTGCACGAACCGTTGTTTCCCTTTTTTTATAAATCCGGGTTGCGGGTTGAATTCTAATAAAAATCTTATTTTGTGACTAAAGTGAACAATTACCTGAATGGATCCATTCATAAGAAGTGGATCGAAAATGCTACCTCTAAACCTATCCTTTAATGTACTATTATTTTTTGCTAAGTTATTTGAATTTTTATTTCAAGTTGTCTTTTTCCAGAGATATACAAGTAACAAATCTTGACCAGCATACAAGTCAATAAAACAGTATGCTCAAGATCTAGTAGTTCTTGTTTAGAAAATGGATTTTAACTTTTTTTGTGCTCATTTATGCATATTAACTAGTTTGTGATTATAATATTGTGCTATTTTTTCTTGATTATTTAGCTGCAAGAATTGAAGGCAAATCCTGACAGAAATGCAAAGGGTACTGTAATTGAAGCAGGTCTTGATAAATCAAAAGGACCCGTAGCTACTTTTATCGTGCAAAATGGCACCCTTAAAAAAGGGGATGTAGTAGTCTGTGGTGAAGCCTTTGGAAAGGTTTGTAAATACGTTAAATATATAACCAAGATCAAGGCCGAGTTCATATTACTTGATACCTAAAGAGCTTTCCCTTTTTGACACTATAGGTCCGAGCTTTATTGATGATGCTGGAAAACGTGTTGATGTTGCTGGACCATCAATACCAGTACAGGTAAAATTTTGCTTAGGTCCACTACGGCTCATGCTAAAAAGAACTCAAAACCTATCTGACCCGTTTCAACCTAAATCAATTTGTCTGTTACGGCTCAAGCCCTTTGACGGTTCAAAAATGACCTGTTTTGACCCGAATCTGTCTGCCCCATTTCAACCCGCTAAAAATGGCACGTTTTGATAAATTCTTTTGACATGTTTTGACCCGAACATTTTTCGTCTGTTAAGTAAATGGACTGTTTCATCCAAAACCTGTTTGATCTGTTTCATCCGAAACCAGTTTGACGCGTTCAAAATATGCATCGTTTCAACCCAACCCATCAGACCCGTTCAGAAACTGACCCATTTCCATCTCTTTAACCTTTCAAAATCTGAACGCTTTTGACCCGTACTAAAACTGCGTACTTTGCAGGTGATTGGATTAAACAATGTCCCATTGGCTGGTGATGAATTTGAGGTGGTTGACTCACTTGATATTGCACGAGTGAGGGCAGAGGAACGTGCAATATCGTTAAGAGATGAACGTATATTGGCCAAGGCTGGAGACGGTAGAATTACGCTTTCGTCCTTTGCTTCGGCTGTTACAACAAGCAAGAATTCTGGATTAGATTTACACCAGCTGAACATTATTATGAAGGTCGACCTTCAGGTATGCACAGAATTTGTCTTTTGTATGTGATTATGTTCTAAAGAACATGTTTAAACTATGTTACTCATGATTAGGGATCAATTGAAGCTGTGAAACAAGCCTTACAAAAGCTCCCACAAGATAATGTCACTCTGAAATTCATTTTACAAGCAACGGGTGACATAAACACTAGTGACGTTGACCTAGCAGTCGCGAGTAAAGCGATTATTTTTGGGTTTAATGTCAAAGCATCCGGTTCTGTTAAAAGCTACGCTGACAATAAGGGCGTTGAAATACGGAGTTATAAAGTTATATACGATCTTCTTGATGATGTGCGGACCGCAATGGAGGGACTACTAGACCCTGTTGAGGTGTGTTCAAGTTTCATACTTATGTGTCAAAAGGGCTTGGGTCATTTCAGGTTGGGCTGTTCCACGAACACCTTTATTATCTTTTTCTTATTTTTTAATTGATTTTTTTTTTTTTTGAAATATCCATTTGACCCAGCTGGCCCATCATACCCGTTTCCGTTTAATTGAAGTTTTAAATTTTAACAATGGCCTCACAAAAGGGTCAAAACTGTGAGACATCTAGTTATAGTTATAGGGTTATCATGAATCTTTATTTTCATGGTGTGTTGAATTCTTTTGTACTTTTTAGTAAAAAAAAAAAAAAAAACTCTTGGTACCTTGCAGGATCAAGTGCCGATTGGTTCGGCAGACGTTCGGGCGGTGTTTAGCAGCGGCAGCGGGCGGATTGCTGGATGCATGGTGACTGAGGGAAAAGTAACAAAAGATTGTGGAGTTAGGGTTAACAGGAAAGGAAAAACAATTTTTGTTGGTGTTCTTGATTCTTTGAGACGGATCAAGGAAGATGTCAAAGAGGTATATTCACACCTTAACCTACATCCACAATCCGGGTGACTGTTCAGTCGGGTCACACGGATTAAATTCAAATATCGCTTCGAGTGATGAGAATGACAAAACTGTTACGAAAACATAAGTCAAGAAACGAATAGTTTTGACGCCCCACAAATACCTCTTTATTCGTTTTTTAAATCCTATAAATAATTAAATGTCTTAAATATGATTTATAAACAAATCATAACATCAACAGACCAGGTGACAAAAACAGTCGGCTCACACTGGATTCGACAACGGGTCAGGCTGGGCCGACCCGCAAACACCTATATATTCATATTTTTAAATTCCTTCAAATAGTTGCATGTCTTGAATATGATTATAAATCTATATGACTACATAAATGTGCCGGATGACGAAATAGTCGAGTCACACTGGATTCGACTACGGGTCAGGCTGGGCCGACCCACAAACACCTCTATATTCATTTTATAAATACTAAAAATAACTAAATGTCTTAAATATGAACACAAAACTGTATCGTTACAACTATAACTTCAAATTTTGCAGTCACAATAAAATATATAAAATCTTTTTTTTTTTCTTGAACAGGTAAATGCGGGACTAGAGTGTGGTATCGGGGTTGATGACTTTAACGAATGGGAGGAAGGTGATGTAATCGAAGCCTTTAATTCTATTCAGAAAAGGCGAACACTTGAAGAAGCATCAAGTACTATGACAGCAGCATTTAAAGAAGCTGGAATCGCGATATAAAAAAAAATACCAAATAGAACAGAAATCTTAATTTCCATCCTATGTTTATGACAGAAGAAGTCACATACAAGATCCTCAACAATCCAACATGTTAGCATCAGTCATGTGACGCAAGTCACATTTTCCTTGCAAATTATGGGCTTGCGCAAGAAGGTTCGTATAGTTTGTCTACTATCTTCATGTACGCTACTACGTTGTACATAGAAATAGAATTTGGGCTTGTAAAGAGACACAAAATCGACAATTCATGTAGTCGAAAAGCTCGAGTTCTGAAAGTTGTAAAGGTAGCAGGAAAACAGCAATGAGGTGGAACTTGTTTGGGGAAAAAGATTTTGATAGGTGAAAGTTGATGCATCATGTTTTGTTGATCAAACATATTGTTCTTGTATTTGCACTTTTTTTGTCACTTGGATGGAGGTTTGAAACCTTATTCTTTAAATAGTGAATACATCTGCGGTTTACAAATATTTAATATATACATATAACCATGTCTAGTTAGAACTCTTTTAATACTTCTTGGATCATTTGATCATTTAGTCAATGAACTATCTATGAGTGATTAAATACAAAATAAGGGAGATTGATTAAACTAGCCAAGGTATAAAATAATAATTTTTTTTAAATTTGACATTCTGGTATAAATTTTGCTGAAAACGGAGTTTGTTCAAAATAGAGTATTCTTTTTAGAACCGTAAGCCATAGCAAGTACCGGTACCGGTTGAACTGACCACGAGGGAACAGAATATCCGCACTGGTATTACCAATATCTGTATTCGTTTTTATGGTTTTTGATCAATATAGAACATGTGTCGAAACAATTATATTAGATCACTATTCAGGTAAAAAAAACAGGTAAAGAGTCGAAACAATTATGTTAGATCATAGTATAACTGAAAGTTTTGATGTAAATTACACAAAATGTGACAAAAAAGCTATATTTTACAGAAAGAATATAATGTATCTCATCCCGTTCTATAATAACCTCACTCAACAGATAACAGCCACTTACCAACAACAGTCCGCAACAATTAATAAAGATCCTCCATACAAACTATAAAAAAAAACAAAATTTAGCATTAGAGAAACCTTCTTCACGTTTCCACGCCTATATGCCTCGTTAAAATACATACAGATGCTGACGTGGCATCCCGTCTCGACCTCCTACAAGTTGGGAGACTGCAAAACAATGAAGCATGAGTGTTGTAAGCATCAACACGGAACACAATAACTTAAGTGTCAATTCTGACCCTTCATGTAAAATGGGTTGATGCAGGTTGTGTTTTATCAAAGTTTTAGACAATTTTGCTTTCACAAATAGATGTTGGCGGGTCAGCTGGACCCAACCCCACCTGTTACCCAACCTGCCACACCCCCGTCCATTTGCCACGTCTAACATAACTAAAACAAAAGAAGTGTTGTGGTGAGTACCATGCGGCGCCTGTTTCATGGATCAATATGAGATCTGATACGTTTGACGAGATCGGCTTTCAGCGATTGAGGAATTTGAGGGATAAAGGCAGCCTTGGCATCAGCTATCATTTTCCTCCTGCATATTGCACCGATTTAAAGGTCATATCTTTACTGAAACATACATATATAAACACACACACACATATATATGTATATTAAGTAGGAGGGACTTACTTAAGTTCATTCCTCTGTAATGCTTCATTGCCTTCATCTCGAATGCTCAGCCTCTTGGCTCGCATGAAACTCACAACATCATCTGAATAACCACAGTTTCGCAGAAAGGAAGAAGCTTCTTTCCTGAGACTGAAGCATGCAAAAAAAAAATATATACACTTTTCATAAGATATTATGAGAAAACAATGATTAACTTTAAGACACAACTAAGTGGCCCGGTGATCAGTGCAAGCTGAGTGAGCTTATTCTTGATTCTTTCTACCAGAACACTAACCCTTCAAATTTGATAATACTTGATATAGTTACTCAGGAAAGATACAAAATATCCCTTCAAATAATCTTAATTCACTAGTTAGTTGTCCCCTTAACTTGTATTCTCCGTTTCTTGCTACAGTCTAGTCCCTATGTTCTAAAAAGCGTTAGGCGCCCCGAGGGGACGAGGTCACAAGAGCCGAGATGAAAGGCGAAAATACACACATCACGCAGCCACGTACTCGTTGAAAATGATAGCTCAAATTGATGCAACGTGGACATCGACTTGATGCGAAACACCTTAGGCTGGTTTTTTTATAACAGTTTATTCTTAGGGTTTGGCATGTTTAGATTTTCTATTCAGTTTTACCCTCCTTTCTTTTAAATCAGTTTACATATGCAATACAATTTTGTTGATCTCCCATACTATATGTGTTATGTTAATATCAAATCATAGTCCCGAATTTACTATCTAACCCTTAAAGTTCCTATTTCATAAAATCTAATTGCAATTTTTTTATGCTAAACTGTATAGAAACCACAAATAAGTGAAGCATAAAGCATTAAATAAAGGTGACAAATAACATACCTTTCTTTCAGTTCTTCATGTTTCACTACCGATTTTTGATCATTGACGAGTGAATCACAAGACTTCTGTTCTTTATGTTTCCTATGTAAGTCCGACTCATCAGAAAGGTTTTTAACAATACCATTATGCAATTTACCAGTTTCTGTTCCATTTGTAGTAGCATGTTCTTACACCCATTTGCAACAAGCTCATTTCCATTACTCTGGATCCCAACATTTCCATTTGTGACATGTTTATTTTGGCTAACGCCATTCTTGTCCTCCAATAATGGAAACTTTCCATCACTCGTCTTCTTAGGGTATGACGCTTTTGCATCACCATTATTATCAGTGTTTTCTTTATCACTTGTCTTTTTAGAGTGTGAGGCTTTTGAATCACCGTTAATATCATTGTTTTCCTTACTATGAATAATGATTTCAGGGAACTTTTTGACGCCATTATTTCTAAAACTACCTGGATTCTTTTGAGGACCATAAAGCAGTTTTTCAACTTTAGATGAAGCGGCAGGATCAACCTTCTGTTGTTGTGAGTCTGCAGGCGTCAGATTACTAGATTTTGGAACTTTTGAGCTATCATTTCCATTGCAATCATATGATTTTGTTCCGTTGGACTTGGCAAATAACTTTTTGTTAGATAGAACAGGCCTTTGTTTGGTACGGCAGAAGAAAAGGATATAGACTTTCTCAGATAAAACTTCTTCTAAGTTTGAAACAGAAACATAAGAATCATTGCAACAATACCAACGGCCAATAGCATCCTGTAAACATGTTTAAAACAACATAAGTGCTTGGTAGTTAGTACACAAGCTATCAACTGTAGGTGGCAAAATGGGTGGGCCGGGTGACTGGTCAAACTGATACTTTTGTATGAGTTGACCAGGAATACATTTTGTCCAGAATCGCTAGACCTTTTACAAATAGTTAGTTGGTCTGATTTAATAAAAAACCCTACTTCAGTAACAATCTAATTTTTTGAATAAAATATTCAGTTTTTAAGCATCAACAATTAAACATAAGTCGAATTGACTGTTTTATAAGTAAATGGGTCGGGAATGCCACTCAAATAAAGTAATAGACTGCTAAATAGGTGAAATTATAACAAAGCTTTAAGAAACCTTGATGTAAGCATAATAGTGTCCTGAATCAGGTGAATAGCCAGAATGAATGATCGTAGCAAAAAGTTTATACTCAGGATGAGGATCCTGCAATATAAATAATCAACTACATCAGGAACTAGTTACAAGAGAACAACTATTAAGAAATAAAAACATTTAGAATGATTTTCAGCAAAAGGTACACTACAGAGAGTGGTAATTCTCCAAAGATCTTGCCAACATAAAAATACAAATGCATATCACAAAGAAATGTGCTACAAATGATTTTGATTTGCTTTTGCAAATCGAGTGTAACCATAACAAGTTATAAAAGCAGGCTATGACCACATCTTAGATAATTTGCAAGCAGCAAAAGATACACCAAAACATAAACGGACATTTTGCATAATTATCTGCAAATTCCAGAAACTATTTAGCTTACATATCATCCAAAATACCAATTTCTCATATAAGAGACGTTTCAACACCTAATGTACTTGATTCATGGGCCATCCATCAATTTATGCACATTACGCCACCTATCATTCTTGCTAACAGTTACTATAATTCTTGCTAACAGTTACTATTGTTTCGTTTAATCATTATTCATGAGTTGATGATAATACTGTTTAAATTAGAGTTAAAAACTATCTAAGAATGACAACCCTTTCGTAAAATAAAGTATTCGTTACTAGCTAGATGCCTAGATCCAGCATGTCCTTGTCTATAATACAGTACAGCCTACATCCTATGTGTCACATCCTCTTACTCAATAAAGAATCTTGCTCTTATGGTAATCATATTCTCATGAGCTTAAAACCATTTCTGATACATCTTCATCACTGGCAAGTAAACCAACACAAGAAACTTAAACAATAAGGCTAATCATACATACCTGGCTCCTTTTGCACATGAAGCTTGAAAGAACTAGTCGTTCCTCAAAAGTAATTGCTTTGTCTATCTTCGCCATATATTCCCTCAAACCTCTATCAAACCACAAGAAAAGCTTAATTATCCACCACTTATTCTAATACAAAACAGAACTCAATAAAGAAAGTCACTAATAGAACCCACCTTTAGTTGAATAACAAGAATGTTAGGTGCCTGAAGAATAGACATTTGCTTTCTTGCTGCAACCAACTTTTTACAACTACAAAAGCACAAATTTCTATCTCAAGCATGTGTACGACATATGATAAACATGATATAAAACATACACGTATGTGAGCAATAAGGTAAGAACAATATGCTTACCTTTCACACTTGTATTTGTTATTCCATCTAGAGTCTCTGGTCGAAAAAAGTCCTCAAAAGCATCTTTGAGAGAATTGCTATTTAATACATCGATACTAATATCCATTATCTCGTCAACCTTATTGGATTCATTGCCACAAGCAAGACACTTCACCTGGCTCTGCAAAGCTCCTCCAAATATCTCCTTAACTACTGAACTGCACTAAAGCCATCACCTCCTCCATTACTGGTAACCTTCCGTCTTTGCTGCTGCAATTTCTTCAAGCGAAGACACGTGGTGTGGCAGGCGTCAATGACATACCTAAGAAATTCATGAGCATCCTCTTGCCTTCCTAGACGAAAATGTTCTGCAAAGACTTTCAAGCCACCAATGATCCTGCCAGGTGTATCTAGGGTTAAGTCGGTGTTAAGAGAACGAACAATTCTCTTCTCTAGTATACAAAACGGACAATCACTCTTGTCTTGCTGCGCCAGTGATTCACCTACAAACGCGTAGAAACAATATCAACAAACTGAATACTTTAACCCGAATGCATACACTCTAGTAGAAATTCACGTATTCTAAGGGCAATTTTACAAGCTGTGTTTAGATATCCAAAATTAACACTCAATTACAGAAAACTTAGTTTACATGTGTGAAATTTACACATGAATCCCCAATTTCATAAGCCTAGTTCATGAACATGTGGATATACAGAAGTAACATTTCACATGCTCAAATAACAGGAATTTAATAGCTGGTGTTTACAAAGCAAAAAGCCAAAAACAATACTCTACTCAGGGAATTTAGTTTATCCATATGAAATTTACACTCACATCCCCAATTCCATAAGTGGTGATAATACTAGGTTAAATTGATACGTGTGATAGCAACAATATCAATAAATTTACACTTAAATTCCCAATTCCATAAGTGTGGTGATAAAACTAGGTTAAACTGATGAAGGCGTGGATACGTGTGATAGCTCCAATATCAACAAACTGAATCCCTTAAACCTAATGCATACACACAAGTAGCTATTCACATACTCAAATAAGAGGAATTTAATAACCAGTGTTTACAAAGCGAAGATCGCCACTTTAGGTTACCATATCTCCAATTCCACAACTGTTGTGATAAAACCATACTAAACTGACTGAGTGATGATCATGCAGATAATACGTGTGATTGCATCCATATCAACAAACCAAATCCCTAACCGTAACGCATAAACACACTCAAAACAAGAGAAAATACGTGTCATCGCAACAATATCAACAAACTAAATCCCTAACGCATACACACACATATCGATTCTGTTCATAAATCAAAAATAAACATTCGAATAACAAATTTTACGTTTCCGATACAAACTTCACACTCAAATCCCCAATCTCATTACCAAGCCAATAAACCTAGGTCAAATTAACAAGCAGCAATTCACACACTCAAAACAATAGAAAATTCACTCAAATCCTATTCATAAATCAAAATTCAACACTCGAGTAACAAAAATTAGGTCAAATCAACAAACATTCGGTCGGATACATAACAAAACCTAGGTAAAATAAACAAAAATTCGGATAATAAACAAGAAGAAGAAATGAATGTAAAAGAAGAAGAAGAAGACATACAGAACTTAGAGTGTTGAAGCTGGAGACAGAAATTAGCAAGAGGAGGAGTGTAGGTTAAGCACTGAAGAACAGCGTTTAAATAGCACGTATTACCCAGGTTTTTAAACCCTAACGGAACACCGTTCTTCCGTTTCTTCAATAACAGCAACATATTATTATTATTATTATTATTAGTATTCTGCCAATTCATTTGCAGGTTTTTATACCCTACCTCGCTACTGCTTCACCGGATGCATTGAATAATAATAATAATCGCCACTGCCACGTGGCAACGGTGGATCGCATTAAGTTACTGATTGATTCGTTGATTGTTGTGTGTGTGTGTGTGTGGGGGGGGGGGGGGGGGGGTTAGGGTTGTTACCGGAGAAGAGAAGAGTG
Source organism: Ambrosia x helenae (assembly GCA_030844895.1). NCBI lineage: Eukaryota > Viridiplantae > Streptophyta > Magnoliopsida > Asterales > Asteraceae > Ambrosia > Ambrosia x helenae. Next base: position 42,785 of record JAUTDX010000484.1, read on the forward strand.
TATTGAAGGAGTTTCGTTGGGCATGTCTGATGATGGATGATGCCTCCCCTTGTTTTTGGCCTTTAGGCGCCTATACTACCTTTTAATAGTTTGTTAACTCAACCGAACTTTCCTAATTTATCATGTCGATAGATACATTTTTATTAATGTAGTGGAAATAACGTTAGAAACGGCGGAAAGTTTTATTATGCATCATGTGATGGTGTTGATAGCCGAAAAATAAAGGGATACATGAGCCCGGTTTTTAAGTGTCATGTGTCTTATGTCCAAAGATTGATGCAAAACTACTATTAAGCCGGGTGTCTTCAATGGAGGTACTATGGGGTAGAGGTAAGACTATTTACGTCTTACCCTCACCATACCCTATCTTAACTTTGCTATTGGTAGGATTTACTGAGTATGATGATGACACCGTGCCAAAAACCGAAACTGTAACACCCTAAACTGTTTTACAGAAAACTCGCAGCGGAAAAGCCAACCGAAAAATTCATTTCTTAAAAACAACCTTAAATGTTTAGAAACCGAATCTACTAAGTATTTTTGGTGTTACATCTTTAATTATTTCCTAATACATTCACGTGACTCATCTCTATATGATTATGTGACCTTGATCACGTACAATCCGCTCCCTTGCTCGATCTCCAACCTTTCCTTACTTCATTAGGTGGGCAAGACAACCTACAATCAATACATAACCATAACGTTAGTTTAATGTGTGACTTTATGTAATTTACACATGATTCGGAAATAACATCCAATGATACTCCGTGATCCTGTTCCAACGCTTTCCTTCAAGTTCGGGTGGGATACCCCAATCCGAACCTCCACATCCCATGCATTCATACTTACATACCTGCAACTTCTTTTCCATTCTCAATAATAACGGTTAATAACCTTACAATACATACAAACATACAATTCCCACACACTACCTACCGTAACCCATCATGTTATTCTTTCCTCATGAATACTCTATGACATGATGACGTTCCGCCCCTATACTCAATCTACGCATAGATACCAACCCTTACGTACATGATACTCTCACTCAAACCCGAGTATGAACACCCATATATACATCACAATTTCAATCTACATAAGCATGATAATCTACTTACAAATGTTTGATAGCATCAACAACGTATTAATTAAACTACACGCATTTGTATCATTCCGTACTAGGATCATATTTACAAAACCGACATTACTATTACATGCTACACCCTTACATAGCCTTGCACAAGGTCCAACAATGTTATTTGATGCGTTAAACGCAATTACGGGTCGCGCACATAAGCGAAACATCAACATACGATAGAATAAACTAAAAAAATATAAATTTGCAGGCCCCACCGTAACTTACGGTGGCCACCGTAAGTTACGGTGGACCCCAAAAGTCCCACGGCAGTTCTCTACTGCCTTACGGTGGGAAAAGTGTTGCAGGGGCTACCGTAAGGTACGGTGCCACCGTACCTTACGGTGGACCCTGCACATTTCCTCCTTTTGCTTCTTCTTTCCGTCCCTTCTTGACCCATCCACGCCGATCCATCCGAAGCTGCGTTTTACCCATTATAATCTCCGTAAAATGCCTTATGGCACTATATTTAATGTTCCATCATTCCATGATTCCCGTTCTACTTTCACACATATATACATGTATAAATTCATTGTTCTAATCGGGCTAGGAATCACTTACCTCAAGTCCTCCAAGTTCGTGCTCGTTTACTTGTCTCCTCTTGACCCATTAGCTTCCCATGCTTGAGTCCATCATTCCTATCCTTTCATATCATCATGTTCACATCCTTGTTAGCATATACGTTCATACGTAAACCAATCATATTCAACTCATACATCACATTGACTTGCATATGTCAATTTCTAACATGCATAAAACATAGCTTCCCACTCTTTTTGATTCATCATCCAAGCAATTAAACTTAACATCGTATATATCACATAACCAAGCTAATGTGTCTCACACGAAATTCCCAATCTCACAATCATGCTAGAAAATTTACCATGTTATTTCCATGTCAGTTGACTTTTCAGAAAGTCAACTTTCAACCATACTAACTTTCCTTTTTACAAACATATGTCTACATTAACATACTAGGTTGTATGAAATTCACCATAGACATCATATTCATATCTTATTAACGTACAAGACCACTCATATTACCAATTAATCCAACACATGGCATGCATCATATTATTCAAGCATAGTGTGCACTCTAATGCATACTTCTTACGAAATCATACAATCAACTAGATTCTCACATGAATACTTTCTAAGACACAATCCTCATGTTAACCTACTATCAATTATATCTATTATCACTTTACTTCACATTTGTCAAGTCTTGCATACAAATTTACACATCATACTAGTCTAGACATTTCATCAAACAATTGGTATGCATTACCATACATCCAAGTTATCATACCATCCCATGATGCAAGAATCTCCCTTTCTACACTAACATTTACAATCTACTTCATAATTAACAACAATACATGTTCAATTGAGTTTCCTTGGTGTTGAGGTCTTGTTTGACTTTTAAAAGTCAACAGGAAACCTTCATACCAACACCCACTTAACAAATTCTCAATTCAGCCCTAACATACCCAATTTAACATGCAATCTCATCCATTCTACACTACCACACATAGTAATCACATTCTTCCTAAACCACAAGAAATAATCATCATAATATAACCATGAATTCCCACCATACCACTTTCAAACCCATTACAATTGATTCTACAACTTACCAAGAAGATTAGTACCACTAGATAGCTAGGAATCCAAGAACATGCAGGGATTTAAGGATGATTTTCTCACTAGATTTCCAGCTATGGAGGGTTGTTATGGAGAGCTCTCTTGGTCACCCTTCCCCCCTCTCTCTCTCTCTCTCTACGTTTCTTTTTCTTGTCCAAGTATCCCATTTTTCCCTTCTAACCCCTTACTTATTTACCACTTCAAATCTTTCTAAAACCACCCCTCAAGATGGGTGTTAGCTCATGTTTAACCCCTCCCTATTATCAATTAAGTTTCCACCATTTTACCCAAGTAATTAACTTGGTAAATTTTATGTTTGTTAAATGTACAACCACCAATGCACTACTTACAACTAGGAGTACAAACATATACATACATATATATTCACGCATACATACATACTCGTACCTACATAAATTAATTTCTACCATGTTATTACTACTTTAACATTTTTGGGGTGTTACAGAAACCCGCCACGCCTTTGCGGGTAATCGTGAATATTTGGGTATTAGAGTAGGGTTGCATGATCATTAGTGGGTCACGTACGCATGTTAGAAGCTTTGCTGTTGCACTTTGATATGCACTTAATGGTGCTCAAGCATGGTAACCGGAGTACGTAGAGCAAGGAAGGGCCATGGCCGGTTTTCTTTTGAAATATATGTGTACGCATGAGTGTGTGCATATAACATAATGAATTAACTCTAGGCTTGCTCATGGAATAACAGTGTTGTGATTCCTTGTTTCGCCTACATACGACTTGGATTAAGGATGAACGATGATCGATTGATGAGTATGCACAGCCATGTATGTGCAGGAACTCTCGATAGGAAACAGAGGGTGGGAAAGAGTTTGTGAAACACAAACTTAATATTATTATTCACATAATGAAACTGATACATAGGAGGGGTTTATATACCCATACAAATGACAATTAATTAACTAACTTCCTAGAAGACACAACTGATCATTAAACCGACATGTCTAATAGTTTTGGCGCCTTTTTTATGTGTCGTTTGACTTTTTGAAGTCAACAGTTTGACTTTCTAAATTAACATAATTTCTTGATTATAATTTCCAACATTCACTCCCCTAATCAAGAAATTCGATCTTGTTTACTCTGTCCGTGTTCATCCTATTCTGCAGTCCTTCTTTCTTTCTTTTATTATTGCCTTGAACCATTGAAAACTCTAACTTTTGATGCAAACAAAGTCTTCACGATTATCCCCTTTGATCCACATGATCGTCTAACGCTTTCTTCTGACCCGCCTGGTCCTAAAGCGATGAGGGAAAGATGGAGAACACCCAAGTCCATCTTCTTCTTCTAAAATTGCATCCTTTAAATCGATTTCTCCCTTAAATTGAATCCTTCTCGGGTTTAAACTTTTCTACACTTTAAACCCTTCACTGAACACTTTCCTCGTGTTATAAAATGGTTCCTGATTGAATTCTCGGTCTTCTCCCTTACCGGAATTTTGGCCCGAAAAAAAAAACGGTTTCTTCTCCGTTTTGTTCTTCAAATCTGTCCAGGCCTTTTGACTACGTTTTTTCTGATTAATCAATGATAATAACCAAGTATAAATCAAACATACACTCCCCTGATGTTCGATTCCTTTTCCTGAATAAATTTTCGATTGCTTTGCAAAAAAAGGGGACTGTTCTTGTCTTCCTTTACAGAGACACAAACATGAACATGATCCGATGCAATTTTAAGAGACACAAACAACATGCATTCACCCCAAAAGATTCTAAAGATAGAGTGGGGGACATGCACTCACTTCTGGAGGTATTGCTTGATTTCTAGTACTCACCGATGGTTCTCTTGATGATCTGATTGCCTGTTTATCACACAACATCGATTATACACACACATATATATACGTATTATAGCTGACCGTTACAGCTTAGGTGTATATATCTATACTACAAGCAGGCCATTACAGCTTAGGCACTCATTTCCAAAGAGATTAGGATCGAAATACTTACCCAGATGATGAATGGTGGTCGTATAATACTCGGCCGGTTACCTTGGGCCGATAGGGTCTTGGTTGTTTGGTGTTATTATTGTGAAATATGATAGTGATGGTGGGTATTGTTGAAGTAGTAATTGAAAGGTCAAGGTAGGTTTTATAATCTCAAGTATGCATGTATGTGATGATGAAGCTAGGTCCCAGGATGAAAGGTGGAGTGCAAGGAGATAGTTGAGTGTTGTGTTAGATTTAAAAGGTGGACAAGAAGTAGAAATGGCGGCAGTTATAGGCTTAAGGAAAAGGGCCGATGGTCTTTGGGGGTTTTAATGGGCTAAGGGTATTTGGTTCTTGGTCTTTAATAATATTAGATTTAGGTTATAGGGCTTAGAAAGTTGGTTAGGTTGTTATAATCATAATCGGGTTCCTTGGGCTTAATTAATCAGGATGGGCGACAAATAATAATTAGTGTGTTGGGCTTTAATATATTGGGCCACGGTTATTATCGGGTTACTTATGGAATGGGCCAAGGTCTTTAATCCGGGTAAGATTATTGGGCATCACCTTCGGGTGGCCCAATACTATTCTATTCGATTCTATTATTTACTTTGTTATTCTAATTATCGACTTTAATAACGATTATGTTTTTGAGGTTGTTACACAACCTCACTGACATCTTCACCTATCTCCACCTCAGCTTCACCCTCAATCGGTTTCAATCTCCCAAACTGTCTGGAATGAACTCACCTTCTTCCAAATCAAATACCTCTTCATGATCTGATTCTTTTGATAACAAACCCATTTCCTTCGACAAATCTACACATTCTTGTTCATCAAGTAGAGTGTCAAAACGAAACTTTAACTTTGGAAAAATGTCATCAAAGATAGGAATAGCTGAGTTTGCTGGTCTCTTTCATTTATCTTTCTCAAATGGCCCTACTGCAGTACCAAACTACCCAACCGAATAGGCAGCAGATTAATGCGAAAGATACGATCACCAAGTTCCAGAACACAATCCTTAACAACTTCTTCAGACGAAATTAACTTACCATTGGCTAACTCTATGGTATAATGTGTGTCTAACTTAGTTGATTCTAACCCAAGTGAATTCTTAAAGTCGGTCGACACAAAGCTAAAATCAGCGCCTGAATCAAACAGTACCGATGCAAAATGGTTATTAAGGAGAAACGTACTCGTAACCACATTCGGATCATCGTGTGATTCATTGGCTCCTAGCACGAACGCTCGACCGCGAGCTTGATCCTTAAGCTTGGGACAATCCTTGTGGAAATGACCGATTGCACCATATTCGAAACACTCGTTCTTGGCAGGTGGAGTGTTAGTGGCTTTGGCCTTGCAGTTAGCGGTTTGGTGACCTTGAGGATTGCAGTTCTTACATAAGATACTGTCACATGTGCTAACATGATGGTAGTTGCATTTGCTGCAATAGGGATGGGGCCCGTTGTATTTGCGTTTGGGCTCCTCAGCCGTGGCAGCAAAAACCTTCACAGTTTTCTGGCGCTTATGGGGTGATTTCTTACCCTTATTGGAGCCAGATCGCTTTTGCTTGTCTCCAGAACTCTCACTAGCAACTGCAACCTTCTGGTTCAACGAACCCATATGAACAGCATCGTTGGTTAGACTGTGAGCTAGAGTAATGGCAGCATGGATAGTGGTAGGTGCAGACGCAGTGACCATGCTTCGAATTTTGGGAGATAAAACCCAAATATACCGCTCAACTCTCTTGTATTCCGGAGTTACTATGTGAGGAACTAGTCGAGAGATCTCATGGAAGCGAGTAGTGTAAGCAATCACCTTAGCATCCACCATGGAAAGATTCCAGAATTCTGCCTCCAGCTTTTGCAGTTCACTCCTAGGACAGTATTTCTCCATGAGTAGAGCCTTGAGATCGGCCCAGGTGAGATTGTAAGCCGCATCTCGATCCATGGTTTGAACTTGAAGATTCCACCATGTGAGGGCTTCATCTTGGAAAGTGCAAGTAGAATACTTCACTTTCTGGTCCTCAGAGAAACCGCTGATGTCAAGAATTTACTCAGTCTTTTCGATCAAACGAACAATCCCAACGGCACCCTCGGTACCACGAAAGTTCCATGGTTTGCAAGCCATGAAAGTTTTGTATGAACATCCCCGAACATGGTTGTCAACTTCTTTGTATACAATAGTGAATATTATTAACACAAAGTTTTAGCGTAGGAGTAGTAAGTAGAGAATTTAGACTCAAAATTTCTACCGTTATCCGTTTCGCTTCCCCGTCGACGACCAATACCTCCAGAGCCTCCGCTGGAATCGGCTCGAGCAGCGTCATGTCGAGAAATTGCCTCAGCAATCACTCTAGCCAGCTCAGCGGGAGTGGCCGGTAATGGTTCGCCATCGTTGGTTCGTGCAGATTGTCGGGTTTGCATTATTTCCTTCTAATATGACACATATCATAAGTGTGAGACACATATTCTGCAAATATTGTCGTTCATACAAATCTAACAATCAAATATAACCACGCATAGCAAATCAATTACAACCACAAGACAAAAGAATAAGCAACACAGAACAACCATAGATAACATGCTAACACGAGTCATACATAAACCAAAATACATAAGTACTAGTACAAAAGACGGGCGGATGAACCGCAATAGTTTTAAACTACTAAAGCTAAACATAACATCTCATAACAATGTAACATGACATAAAGTAACATCAAATACAACCACAGAATACTCTAAGAAGAAGAAGATGGAAAGGTAGCAGCTAGTGCCACAACCGCGTCTCGCAAGCCCTGGGTCATCTCTGTCATCCTCCTCTCCAAGCTCTCGATGCGTCTCTCTGCCTCTACTCTCCCCAAAGCTATCGCTAACCTCCCTTGCTCAGCCTCCTCAGCACGAACCTCCAACTCTCGGATACGCACACCCATAGCAACCAACTGCGCGTCGTGGGACATGATAATGCCGTGCTCCATGTAGAGTGGCCTCCCAGACGATCCTCCCAATGTCATAGCCTCGTGGTCATTCTCCTCGGCTCGGTGAGCTAGGTCACCAGTAAGGTTGGGAATGTAAGGCCGCTTGCGGGCCTGTGAGTGCCTCCTCATCTCGGTGCTGACTCAGCCACCGGTACAGGTACCTCCGTGATGCGTAACTCCGGTGTGGGATCGGCGGGCAGAACAGGCTCGCCATCGGGGACAGGGTCGGCGGGTAATGAAACAACCGGAGTACGAGCAGGAAGGGCGATGACCACAGTCTGGCGCACTCTCTTAAGGGGTGTGTACTTTTGGAGAGTACAACCCGTACGGTCAAGGCGAAAAGATGGGGCCAGACTACGGGCAGTGGGGCAGTGGTAGGGATCACCAACGTCAGGGTCAGCAAGAGAAAAGGGGACATCTTCCTCGGTGTCGTCATCAGAGGTACGCCTAACGAGAGGTGCAGGGTCTATGTCCATCTCGGAGTCAGAAATCCAACCTCCTCCATGATGGGGGTAGTTGGGAGCCTCGTAGGGAATAGGGGCAGGCTGGGTAAGAGGGAGATCCTCCTCTAGCGTGTCGTCTACCAAATAGTCGGGCTCAGAGTCAGACAGAATAGTGAGGTCAACAGTAATAGCCATGGTCCTGTCATACGCATGCATGTATATGTAAATAAACATTTATGTAATTAAATAAACCACCATACTCGGGTGTTATCGTGGAGCAGCTTGAGATTTGAGAGGTGCAAGGCAAGACAGTGTGGTACTTTTGTGAAAACGTTTCGAAAAATGCTTTGGGTTGTAGTTGACTCAAAAGAATCTTTGTTCGCTATAACCTCGTGCTCTGATACCAAGCACAAGGTTCAAGCAACACACAATTTTATTTAAAATAGTACCATCATAGGATGGATATTGTCATAAATTATTCAAACCCACACAACATTGTCTGAAATTCTTGATATTAAAACTAAAACATTACGTGACTGACAAAACCCATCCCAAGGAGGTACCACCATGTGCTTGCTCGAACCCCTCTCCCAAATCTTAGTCGCTCGTCATTGGTTACCTGAAAACATGCACGAAAGATTTGTCAACAATAATGTCGGTGAGTTCACAGGTTTGAATGTACTAAGTAAAATGCTTGTGTAATTCGTGTATGGCCAATCATAAGCTAGCTAAGCAAATGATCACTGTGCAAACCATGAGTCCCATAACCAAACCTCTTGACTGTTGTGCCTGGTGCATTGTAAACTAAAGACAATGTATGTATGTATGTATGTATAGTATAATACTAACACTCTTTTGTATATAACCAGTTAGAGCGACTAACCAAGAGTGGGGGTGTCAACCCTATAGATCTATTAAAGTGTCCCATGGCTTTTGATAGCTAATGGTTACAGTAATTGTTGTACGAGGACTAATGAGCTCATGAACCAAATGTCTCATGTTCCACATGATAGTCACGATAGAATTAACACACACTTGTAAATTGTAATAGAATTGCAGCATGTTTATCCACCAAAATGTGAAATCAGTAAAACGGGGACGTGAAACTCACCTGATAGTGTCACGTGTGGTCTAGTGAAGCTGTAAATGTGAGGTAGCTACCATCCCGACAATGTTTGCCCTATGATTATTAAGAGCATGGTAAATTGCAAGTTCTTGTCGTGTATCATACAAGTTGTTCACCCGTTATTTGTGGACCCGAGTATTTGTGTATGTGGGCCATGTTTTTGTGCACGTGATGACCTTTAGTGAACTTGTAAAGTGTACGGTTCTGGAAACCTCGGTTGTTTTATAAAATAACATTTATTGTAAATAAAACGGGCCTCTACATGTCGTCATGGGCCCCAAATGGTTCCCAATCTATTTGTGATAAAACAAGTGCTTTAACATTCGTTTAGACCTTTATAACATGCAAGCTAATGTTAACATATGTTTTAGCTTTTCTTAACATGTGTTATAATGTGGTAGCCGTATCAAACACACATCATGGGTCTTGAAGCCGATTGTTTAATGGACTAAACTCGGTCGATTTATGCTTAACAAGGTCTCATAGAGTTACTACAAGATGTGTTTGTGTGTTTTGTGATAAAATCGAGTATAAACACCACATTTTATAACTTTTAGTTTTGGGTATAAACCAAGTAAGTGTTAATCATAAAAACTGACTTCTAGTTGATTATTTAAGTTATGTCTTGATTCAAAAGCATTGCTTGATCTCCTTTTGCAACATAAGGGCCGATTGTTGTGGCATTTTGGACAATGTGATCATTAATGAGTTAAAACAATTACAAACCAAAACAATGTGTGCAACTTGTGTGAATGTGCGTTAGAGTGGAACCAAGGGTCGAGTAGGGCTGGGTGGACTAGACAAGATCAAAGTTTAGAGTCATGGGGACCTTACCAAGAGATGGTTGGTGTTAGATAGCCTCTTAATCTCCTCCTTGGATCTTGAAATCTTCGGCTATGATGAGAGTGTATCCGAGAGTTTTAAAGGAAATAGGATAGTTTGTATTGTGGAAAATGTCAGTGAAGCATGGCCTTCTTTATATAGGGGATCAACCAAGTGAGGACAAAGACAAGAAAGGAAGGTGTAGGCTTCTTGGTTGATGAATAGTTTAAGGTTTCTAATCACTATATGGTGCAAGATAGGGACATGAGATCACTTGCTTCCTTCCTTCCTTGATTATAGCTGATTATGGATAGGATTGGCTATATAGGGTGGTTGACTCATAAGGGAGTGGAATGGAGGTTTGTTTTCTTGCCTAATCTAGTGTAAGTTGCCAACATTTCATGAGTTTTCACCCATGACACTTCTCGGCCGAGTGTAAGACAAGAGGAAGTGGCCAAAACTAGGTGAAAGTGATGTGTTGTATGCTTCCCATCTTGTCCCTTTCATGAGGTGTATTGGCCGATTATACTCTATCCAAATGTGGACGTTTTCTCATGCTTAAACATGGTGTTAAGTGTTCTTGTCTTATAGTTATTCTAGTATAAAGGATTGCATCATACATGAGGTCTTGTTGTTTGTCCCATTCGGCGCTAAGTGTAGGTGAGATCATGGTATTTTTGGTAACTGATCAAGGGTTGACAAGAGATGTGAAGATGGTTTAGGCCCTTGTTGAAATAACAAGCATTGTTGTCAAGTGATAGTGACTTGTGAGGGGTTTACCTTCGGCCGATTGTCACCAAGGGAAAGAATATTTGTAGTTTGTCTTGAGGTGTCCTTATGTTAAGTCTTTATCAACAAAGTTTTGGCCTTAGGCCGTGAGTTTTGGAAGTGGAGTCAAGGAAAAGGATAAGTCATAGATGTGGTGATTAAGTTTAAAGGATGGTTCCATTTGTTTAGTTGAAACAACTAAGGATTGCATACACGTGTGTGTGTGTGTGAATTGTCGTGTGTGTATGTACCTATATAGTTGCAAGTAAGCGAGTGTTGTACTAGTTTGTATGATCACATGGTGTGTTTGATGACAATATTGGCATGTATTCTATGAATTGCTTGTTAATACATTCACATGTGTTAAGAGCAATTTATCATATGTTTGGGGGATATAATCACTAGGTATTAACATGTGGTGATGTGTAGGATTCGTATACATGTGTTAGAGAGGGAATACCAAGTGTTGGAGTGTGCTAACCTTGTTGAATGCTCGTTGGGTGATTGTGTGGGTGTTGTATGCATAAACAATTGTTTATTGTTAAGTTTCCTGAATAACTCATGCTTCACTAGACTGGGAGGTATTGTGTGTGCAAAACATCTAAATATGCACATATAATGACAATAATAAATAAAATGCGTACGGATGTTGACCTGGTTCGTTGACTGTTGTCACACCCTGAGTTATAGCAAGCACCCCAAATGTTATTAAAGCAATTGGTGGCTCACTATCCCGCTGATGGTTGGGATCATTGTCTGGATCATCTTCACGCCTTTTAGTTCTCAATTCATCTCCCTTACACGATGTCTCCCTGAACCATCAATTGTTTCATCAATTTTGCATTTTGCTTCAAAAGAGACTGGATTAAGGCACGATCATGAGCCTGTGCCCTCTGTTGTAGTTCATTGTATTCTACCAACTTGGTGATAGTCTGATTGTCTATCATCACCTGAGCATTCAGCTCAGCAACTCGACGCTCTAACCTCGTAATTCATTCCCTATCAGGTAATGAAGAATGAAAAGAAAAATGAAGGTTAGAAATATCAAACTGTATCCCTGTTGAAGCTGGGGCTACCGAAGTTGCAGCAGTAGTAGACATTGGCATTGTAGCTAGTGGCTCTGGTGTGACCACTGTAGAGTCAACAAACATGGAAACCACTTGGGAGGTGGCTTGTGACCTCGGAGGTGCAGAGAACCCATGTGAAGATTCACCAGCCTGCCCAACGTATGGCACCATGGTTGTGACTGGAATATCTGAAGTGGCTAAGGGAAAAGCAGTTGTTATTGACGGTGTGACGGTAACTGAAGTATGTGTTATAGTTGTTGCTGCTGTTGTTGTGACTGATGCTACCGGTGAACTAGCCTGAACAGGCTGACAACTGATGATACCGGTGAACTAGCCTGAACAGGCTCTGAAACAACCGGTTCGCGAATAACGATCCCTCTCTGTGGAACAACTCTCTGTTTCTTCTTAGGTCTAACAAGAGGCGTGTTATCGTCATCATCATCATCTGACTCTTTTGGTTGATAGTCTTTGTGTAACTCTTCATCATCGTTCTTTCTTTTCTCACTCACTGGTTTAGTAGGAGGAACTGACCCCAGTGGTGACTCAGGTACAATAACATCACCTTCTGATTCTGTATCTTCATCATCTTGTAAACTAGAACTCGGAATATCAAAAATCCTTTGAGGACACTACATCTGCATGTGATGTGCTAGAAAGACCTGGTCCTTCCAAAGCAGCATCAAGTTCTGACATAAACAAGCCCCCTACATCGTGTGGTTCAGCAGCTGGAGCAGGTACCTATTCTAGAATAATATCAACCTATGGCTGAACAGGTTGTTCAACAACAGGCTCCTCAACCTGTAACTGTACTTGTGGTTGCTCTTAAACTTGTTCTTGCTGGACAACAGGAGCCTGCACTTAAGCTTGAGTAGCAGGTTGTTATTCCTATGCAGCACCCTATGCCTGAGGCAGGTCAAACCACTCATCATCCAAGGGAGGTTGGTATGCTGGATTGATAATCGCTCAAAACAAAGCTGTCTCCTATGGTCCCTTATTTTCTGGTTGTCGCAGATTGCTGGTGCGACAATCAGAGAGAGTTCTTCTATCAATAGTGCCAACTGAATGAATGGCTGAATATCTGGAAAATTTGGAATAAGATGCTTAATGATCAGCGTAAGAAACCTAGGGTAAAGCAAGAAACGTAGCTTCCCAGTTGCCCGAGTCTGCTTCTCTAGAGAATACATGATCGTTTGAGAGAAACTGAAGGGCTTGTTGTAAAGCAGGGAAAGCATAACAGACTGTATACTTGCGCCCATTGTATCAATGCCACCTTTCCAAGCAGAAAAACAAAAAATCATAACGTGCCTCACTAACTCTTCACCAACTGATCTTTCTGGACGTTCCCTGAATAACCCATACAAAGAAAAGCTCCAATTTAGACTGTAGCAAGAAACTCTGTTGGACCATTTTCTTAAGCTATTGTCCCGAGCCTCAAAGCCTGGCAAATCACATCAGCATTAAACTCAATAACCTGATTGTTAACAGTCGCTCGCATCACGGTGGTTCAACTCGACAATCATACTCAGCGGTGTCCCAAAACTGTCGACTATAAGTTAAAAAGATAGTGGGTGACGTCGTTAGAGATTAATTGATACGACAACGCTAAAGAAACTACAACATATCATCAAAGTAAGCAGTGTTGGCTTCCCCGGTGGAATCCCAAAAGTGCGATTATGTGCGATATGAAACTCACGTGGTGCTTGTTCCATGACATGCACGTAGAATAAACTAACATAAGTAATAATCAATGAAAAACAAGCGATACGTTGTTGGCAAACACCTAAGTCCAAACAACAGTTAGGTAAGCAAAGAAGCCGTTGAGCGAAGATGCTCAGTAGCGTAGATGAGGAAACAACGTAGATGCCCAGTAGCGAAGATGCTCGCATCTACGCTATCATCAGATCTACGCTAAACGCTATCTTCGCATGTTGAACAGGAAGATTACATCATGTTTCGTTGATGTTTTTAACACAATCCGATCATCACACTACACCCTAAATTGTCAGACTAAGCCATTAAAGGCAAAAAAAATAAGTTTTCAACGTCGTTTGATAGATTATTGTCCAAGTTTATACCCGAACCAAAACTCAAATCAAAACCATGCTTGTAATGGACCAAAATCGATGTAAATAGGATCACTAGATTTGTTTTTCAATTTAGATCAAGAATCCAAGATCAAAAGGACAATCCATACATGTTTTTTAAGTCAAGATCGATGAAAACCGTAGGTGAACAATGGGGGTTATCTTTGTTGTTTATGATGGTGGGGTTAAAGTTTGAAAATTTTGATTGTACTTATACCCCAGACCTAGCGAAGATACCAAAAGGCGAGATGCCAATGGATGGGCATCTTCGCTTGGGTTCAAATTTGCTCTCATCCAGGCCCTAACAAGCATGGGCCGGACGTAGCCTATTTGGATTGAATCACAAATCATTTGACTTACCTTTTTTTTTTAAGAAAAACGTGTTAGTTTGCAAATGAGATGTTTTCTCGAACGTTGTGAGTACCCATTTCCCGTGAATTAAGACCTGAAGTGAAACAAACATAAAATCTTTTTGTCATTTTAGAATTTTTATAAATAAAGAAAATAAACGAAAACACTTAAAAAGTGAAATAAAATAAAATTAAACAAAATAAAATCAAAAGATAAACACTCTATTTTTTATGAGAGGTCATTGATAAAAGGATCATATCAGCTGAAACAAGACTTCAAACACAGGTTAGATTACATAGAGATGTATTATTAAAAGCACAGTTGCAGTCCACAGTGATTACCAGTATGTTTGTCCACTTAAACAAAATTACACTTACGTCATCAAAGCCTCACTTTTTTGATACGTATTAAGTGTATTATTCTATGGTACTATGTGTTCCACAACATGACATACCCCCGTGATCAAGGTATGCACAAAGGTTCGTCATAACGGGTGAATATATTGTTGCTATACGTGTGATTTACAAGATACGAGTCACACTAGTGTATAGGTCAGCATATTTCTGGATGTAGCAAAGTGACCCGTGTGTACTCAACCAGGGTTAGGACAAATACCATTTTCCACGTATATTAGCTTGAGGCATGTTTGAGTTAACCTTTCAGCATTATAAGGTTTTTGCATTTTCCTTCTTCTTTTTGCTCTTTTAAGATATCCTGGTTATGCCTAGGTCAACATATATCTGAATGCAACAAAAGGACAGCCAGGTTATCACCGGATACTACAACAATTTAAAGACCCGAAACCTCAGATTTTAGCAATCTATCAACGCAAGATTTAAGACCATAAAATCATACGCCCATGTTATGTTACCCACATGTAACACAGTCCGTTATGTTTGTATCATATTATGGGCTGAGTACGCCTTGTAATTTTCCTACTGGAATATCACATTATGAAGTTGCAGTCGCACTTATCAATTTATGTTCTCTGCTCTGTTTTAAGGGCAACAGTCAAGCAGCTGATATGCCATCATATCCTCTTTTTTACACAGTGACTACTCATCTTTTTTGTAACTAATAAAAAAATAACTTTACAAAAACTTCAGTTACTTATGGTAATCGTAAAATTATACATGATTCCTCATCCCATTCAGTTACAACAATAGTTCAAAACGAGCCCTATCTTGCACTGACAGGATACTAATCTCCCCCAAGTAGTTGACATCCGCTAGTCGTTGACTTTATGTTCTTGTTACATCCTCTATAGTCCGAATCAATGTAGGAAACGAGATCCAATCCACCATCAGATGGATACCAAAGACCCAGTTTGGGTTTCCCCTTGAGGTATCTCATGATCCGCGTCACTGTAATCATGTGCGACTCTTTTAGATCAGCCTGAAACTTGGCACAAACACAAACTGGAAACATAATGTTAGGTCTAGAAGCAGTTAAATACATAAGTGAGCCGATAATGGCCATGTACTCTGTTGGGTCCACGTGCTTGTCACTTTCAGTATCTGGATTGAGTCCATGATTCACTGGTAGAGGAGTGGCATAAGGTGTACAATCATTCATCTTGAAGTGAGTCAGGATGTCATGTACATACTTAGTTTGATGGATAAACATCCCATCTTCCTTCTGATCAGATGTAGACCTAGAAAGAACTTTAACTCCCCCATTGCGCTCATCTCCAACTGTTTCTTCATGACCTTTTTAAAATCCTTACATGTGTCTTCGTTTGATTATCCGAAGAAAATATCATCAACGTACACCTGAACTAGCAGAAAATCTTCACCGTTTCTTCTAATGAATAATGTAATGTTTATTTTCCCTCTCTCGAAGCCATTATCTAGGAGATAGGTTGACAATATCTCATACCACGCCCCAGGAGCCTGATGAAGTCCATAAAGAGCCTTATCAAGTTTGTAGACTCGATCTGGATATTCTGGATCAGTGAACCCTGGCGGTTGAGAGACATACACCAGCTCTTGGACCTTGCCATATATAAAGACACTTTTGACGTTTAACTTATACACTTTGAACCCTTTAGAAGTTGCAAAAACTAGGAGGATCTGAATGGCCTCCAGCCTTGTCACTGGTGCATACACTTCATTGGAGTTTATCCCTTCCTGCTAGGTAAAACCCTTTACCACCAGCCGAGCTTTATTTCTGACCACTACACCATTGTCATCCTTCTTGTTTCTAAAACCCACTTGGTGCCAATTTCCTTTGCACCCTTAGGAGATCGACCAACTCCCAGATGATGTATTGTAAAATACATCTATTTCCTGTGTAAAGTTTGTACAGTTTCGAGTCGTTTAGATAGAGTTTTTATTAGTTTTAGGCTTGTAGTTTTCTACTTTATTTATTTAGCGCTTATTAGTTCTTTATTAGTTTTGTGTCATTTTTAGTACTTATCTATTTTATTTTATATTTTGTAGGTGTTCATGGACGTTGGAGCGTAAGCGAGCAACTTTGGTCGAGTCAAGAACACCCGAGTCAAGAGCACGGAGCTAGAATGCTATATATAATAATAGTATATTTAATAATAATAATAATAATAATAATAAAATAATAACAATAATAATATGAACAAGAAAGTGGCTCAAGCCACGTAAAGAGAAAAAGCAAAAAAAAAAATTGAAATGGTGACTTTGGTTTCACGGCCCGCGGCCCAAGCAACAAACACCAATTAGGGCTCCAAGATTGTGGGAATACATTTTATTATTAATTGCAAGGGGCGGCATTATTATTGGAGAGCTGCACAACGACTTATCGAGGTCAGCAGCAGCAGCGAATACTATTTCGAAGGAAGCAGCAGAATATTTGAGAGTGGAGGTCAAGGGTTGAAGCATCGGTGCGAGCACGGGTCGTTTCTAATTCAATTATTTATTTATTTATTTGCAACCCGTAGTGAACACCATGAATTTAACTTCCTTTATTGTTTTGATTTTATCATGACTATTATTGGCTAGACTTTTGTTACTACCTAGGTTTTGATGAATACTCATGATTGATTGAATATTTTTATGGTTTTTGGAACTTTGACTATGGATTGATGATTTAGTAAAGACTTTGATTATTTTTGATCTGGTGTATATGCGTATCTAGTTTTATTTAATTAACAATTATTTACTCCACATGCGTTTTTGTGAATGTCTTTCATGTATGAATGCATGTTAGGTTGTGGACTGTGTGTTAGCAACTAGTTTATGGTAAATTGCTAGTGTTTTCCATAGGAGTGGTTTTTGTTAATTGGGTAGTTCTAGGTGTTCTTCCAATTCCAATAGTTGTAAGGTGCAGGATTGTCGATATATCTAGGGTGTTAAATTGCTAGATCTAGATGCTTTGTAAGAAGATCTTCCTAGTTTCCTTACCACTTCTTGCGTATCGAGTCAGGTCAGGTTTTCTATAGTTACCCCTTGCACCTTAGTGTAGTGAGGCTTTCGCGCTGTAAGGTAGATTGTCTAGCGGGTACTTTATCATCAGAGTAGGTAAGCCTGTAAGGGTAATCTCTCAATCGGTAGTTTAACGGCTTATAGGTAACCTTAGGTTTCTCCTTGAGAAGGGTCGAGGGTCCTCTAGTTTATCCTGTAAGTTTAGTATTTGAAGATCCCGGTTCCATAGCTAGTTCCATAACCATAGAAGTTCGTCAATCATGAGTAGGATTCTAACCTAGGTAGTACCTTCACCGTCATTTGAATTCAGCTCAGCTCAGTTCTCGTTTTTAGTTCAGTTTAGTTAATCTTAGTTAATCTTTATTTTATTGCATTTTATTTTTCAGTAAAACCCCCCTTTTAAAATAACAAATCTTTTTATTTTAGTATTTAGGATAAGTAATCGAGTCTAGTTTTCGTTTTCCATTAGAGTCTCGTGGGTTCGATATCCGGACTTACTTTAGCTATACTAGAGTCGATAAGTTCACTTGCCTGTCAGTAGTTTAGTTTTAGAGAGTCTAGAGTATTACTTAGTGTCTAGTTTAGGTTTAATTTAGTTGTTTTTATTAAACTACTTTTAGCACATCACCAGACCTTGAGCTTCCTAAACTGAGCGAGTTCTTCTTGCATTGCCTCGACCCGTGAGTTGTCATGAAAAGCCAATTGATATGTCTTCGGTTCAACTTATGAGATAAAGCACTTTAAGCACCGATTAATCACTCCCGAGTCTCTAATTCTTGCATAGAGACATGGAGCATTCGAAAAACTTCTTGTTGTTTGAATACCCGCATTTGGATCTCCCAGTATAAAGTCAACTGGGCGATTCCTATTTGTACGGGTAGTAACAATAGTGTCAACCAGTAGTTCATCGTCCAAATTTGAATTAATTTCACCAATAGCCTCATCATCCGAAGTATTTCCTGACGTGAACGGATTTGTAAAAGGTTCCTCTTCATTTTCTGTGGATGACAAACGGTTAATTTAGTTTGTAAAAATTTCCGGTTTCACCAGATTACCCCCCGAATCATCAGTGTTCTTGATCATCTCAATCTTCTTCTCACTCTTAACAACACTAGTGACTTACAACTCTCAACATTTTTACTCTTCTAGTCTTTTTAGCACTAGACCCGACCCTCTTCTATCCTGGTCTAGGACCATACATCTCATCAGTAACCTCCCTCTCACTTGGTAAAATTGTGTAATTACTATTTTAAGGAGGTGCGTCCGGTATACTATACGCGATGATAGTTGTTGCTTTCCGATGACTTTTGTCTTTTGTCGGAATGACTGTCGGATAGTTCTTCACCCATCATCATTTATTTGGCCCATTTATCGTGTGTTCTTACAATCTCCCATGCGGAAACATGATTAAATATGGTCAGGTGTTCCTTTTATTTTTTTTATCACACATCACCCAGTTCATCACATGGATGTCGCTACATCCACTACCTCGTACACGGTCCTATATACAACAAATGTAAGTGTAAGATTATACCAATTGAGAATGAGTGCAAAAGTTACAAAATGGTGAGGCTAACGCTCCTATTTATACTAATAACCTATGCCAGCTGATTCATGGTTCTCCTTTCTATTGTCTAGCATCACATTATAGAGATACTTAGTGCTACGGCATTGATCAACTTGTCTATTTAGATCGGTTACTTTAAGTTTCAACTGATCTATCTCTATGTTTTTCTCTGCAATTATAGATTGTTTATCAGCAATAACTAGATGAGCTAAGTTCAAAAAATCTATCTTTTCCTTAAGCACATAGTTCATATCCTTAAGTTGCTTTGAGACCACTTTCCCTAACATTATTGCTTAAATTGATTTCTTTCTCCTGATCTAACAGAACAACTAAACTTGTGTTATGCTTAGATATCTAGTCATTCTCATTAATTAATAAAGCTAGTCTTTTTGCATAGTCTACACATTTATTACTAGCTTTAATAACTAAAGAAAGTGGAAGTAATACCTTTTTGGCCTCTAAATTCAGATCTGCCATGTAAGCAATGAACTCCTTAGCTGACATCTAGGGCTGTAAACAAACCAAACGTTCGGCAAACAGTTCGTGATTTGTTCGGCGGGAAATTCGTTTGTGTTCGTTCGTTTAATAAATGAACGAACACAAACAAGATATTCTGTTTGTTTAGTTAAACAAACAAACATGAACAGAGGTCGCATTCGTTCGTTTATGTTTGTGAACGTTTGGTAACGTGTTCGTTTATGTTTGTTTGTGTTCGATAGCTCATTAAGGTTTCTAACTTTTTATTTTTAATTTTAGTACTTCAAATTCCCCATTGTAGATTATTTAATATCTATTAGTGTATCACATATTAATATTAATTCACCTATTTTGATTAATTATTATTTTGGGTGGATTAAATAAGGATTTCGTTTAATGTGATAATTTTATATTTTTATATTTTTATGAGACATTACGTTATGGTAATTATGTGATCAAGATTATATCAAGTATTTTTGGATAATTGGGTTAGTATATTTTGGTGATGATGTATGTGATAAAAATGTTAATTTTATTCGAAATTTAGTATGTGTTAGTTTGTCCACTGTTTTGTTCATGAATGTTTGTCTGTGTTGGTTTACATTCATTTGTGTTTGTTTGTTTTCGCTTTTTCCCGATACCTAAATTTAACAAATAAACACAAAAGAACACGAACATGTTCATCGAACACGAACAGAAAATCCCGTTCGATAGGTGTTCATGAACTGTTCGTGAACACATTATTTCTTTAACAAACAAACACAAACATGAAATCTCATTCGGTAAGTGTTCATGAACAGTTCGTGAACACGTGATTTCCTTAACAAACAAACACGAACAAGGCCTTGTTCGTGTTCGTTTGGTTCGTTTACAGCCTTACTGACATCCCTTGGTTGATGTTATCATATCCAGCACCTGTGTAGTCAGCTCTTTTCCATGTTTTTCCTTGAGCACGTCCTCTTCAGCATTCTCAGTGCTTTGTTCAGAATTCACCTCTTTCTCTTGTTCTTCAGTTTTGACTTATTCAACCTGCTCGTCTACCTTTTGTTCTGACTCATTTATCTCTTCAGTTTTGACTGAGGAGCTTTCCTTATAGTGTGTTCTGATTTGTCGGTCTTGAGCATTCTTTCGTAAAGTGTCCAAAGTTGTGAAGTTGTAGCATTTCACCTTGGACTTATCAAAACCTGCTATTCCACCAACCAACTTCCTACCTGTTCTGTCCATGAACCATTTAGCTCTCCTAGAGATCATGGCGAGATTCCATTGAAGATCCATTTGTTCCAAGTCATCCGAATCAACCTAATCATAATCTTCATCAAACACGGCCGGATCATTAATCTTCACCTTAATATAATTTTCATAAAAAGCTATAAAGGAAGACAATACTGCAAGCTGTTATTCAGCTAATTGAACACTCATTTGCATTGACTTACAAGACTTTTGATACATCTTGAATCAGACTTGCTCGAACCACCGCTACTTTACCATTATGCCTTCCAGATGCAATATCCTTTACTTTAGTGGATTCTCCAACTGTAGACACAAAACAAACTTCACCATCAACATCTAGATCTATGTTTCCTAAGTTATTGCCCGAGAAACATGCAGTTGCATTTCCACTGCTGCTAGATGAGCCCTTAGATGTCGGTTTCCCATAATAAACTCCTTGATCTTGAACCTGATCATAAAACAACATCTTTTCTCTGCATGGCAAGATTATAAGTATTCTCTTTGATCAAGAGAGTGTAAACTTCCCACTTGGCTGGCAGAGCATCTAAAATCTTATTGCTCAGTTCTAACTTGGTGTACTCTATTTTGTGATTTCGTAACTAAGTAACCATATAGGGCTGTTCACGAGCCGAGCCGATCCGAACGGAGCTTTGCTCGTTTACAAACCGAACCGAGCGGAGCGGCTCGTTTATAATCGAGCCGAAAATCGAACGAGCATTCTTCGAGCGAGTGCCGAGCGAGAATCGAGCGGAGAATAATATAGACGATTATAAAATTGGGTTGTTTCCTTCGATGTTTTCATTTTCGGGTGACAACTAAGGTCAAAATGTCTGATGATAACACTATTATTGAGATCCCAATGTCCAATGATGAGGCTTAGATTGAGGTTGGTGAGGTGATGAGCATACGTCAGACAACAGTTGTTGCATTGTGACGTAGGTGTGATATCAAGCGACAATTAGCGATGGACGACTATTAACATAAAGAAGTTAAGACTGTCACCTCATGACTTATTGTTTTACTATTAAATCTAGTGTTAATTTTTTTATTGTGTTAAGTGGGTTGATTATATTTTGTTTGCATAAAATCTTATATATAAAACCATAAATTTATCTGTAAAATGTGTGTATATTTATTATTAAATAAATAAAAATTTATTCGAGGCGAACCGAACCGAACGTACCTTTGCTCATGCTTGGCTCATTTACAAACCGAGCCGAGCCGATCGGCTCATATACAACTGAGCGGAAAATCGAACGAGCAATTTTCGAGCACATTCCGAACGAGCGGCGAGTGATCGGCGAGCGCCGAGCGTTTTGAACAGCCCTATAACCATATGGTAAAACCTGGTGATTTTTTCCTCTAGCCCTTCACCTTTCATGTGTTTTAACACAACAAACTCCTTTTTTCAACAAATCAGTCTTCCCCTTCTTCACATTCGCATTTCCCTCAAACCGTTTCTCAAGAGCTTCCTACAAGTCTTTAGCATCTTTATACTTTCTAAATGTGTGTAGGATCTCTTAAGGAAGACTCATAGTGATTGCAGCATGAGCCTTGTTTTCAGCTTCAAACATCATCTTATCTTCTTCTTCCATGTCCTTAAAATCAACTGTTATTGTCCTACCTTCTCTGGTTCTAGTAGGTTTAGGATAACCATCTCGAATACAAAGCCATAAACGCATGTTATAAAACCTTGCCCACTCTTCAAACCTATCTTTCCACCAATAATATCTATCAACTGAAATCATCTTAGGTGGCGAGTTAGATTTACCGACCTCATGGTCCATTTCTACGAGTTTATTTAAAGTCAACATTTTTATAATTGTTTAATAATTTTTAAGTTCAGTTAAAATGTCCAAATATAAGTCCAAATAAACTCCAAAGCAAAGGTAAACAGTCCGAAAATGATTATGGTCCGAGTTCTGTTTGTAGCGTAGATACCCTTATAACGAAGATGCTATGACAGCGAAGATGCTTGACATATATTTTTTTGAACGACGATCCCGACCAGCGAACAGGCTTACCAACGAAGATCATAAACAAACGAAGATGGTCACTTAGCGAGGATGCTGAGTATCTTTGCTTAAAATCTAACTTCGCTAGTCGTATCTGGTCGAACCCTAATCGATTTTTCAGCCAAACACACCACAAAACCACTGAAAAGCTGTTGTGAACGATCGGGAATGATGCTAATTGAGTGAATATGGTCGAAAACAGAAGACTCACACGTGAAACGAGTTTAAACAATTCAATATTTGCAAAAAAAAAAAAAAAAACAATCTTGAACCGTACAATCTTTTGAGCCGAATGCTCTGATACCAATTGAAGGTCCTTGGAATGGATCGGTGACAAGATTGATCAGATCTATCAAAGTGCGGAATCCCATGATAGATGTTTATGCAACTAATAAATAGAATAAACAAGAGTACGAAGAATACTTTAATGCGTGGTATCTTTGATTAACTATCAAAACATTTAAACCAATAATACCATAAGTGAAACCTGACCAACCATCCTTGCCTACACCACCATGCATGGTATTTATACACAAACGCATGCATGGCCGATCCAATAGTGAAGATCCCCTTGTGCCCATCTTCGCTACCCAACCTATCTACACTGTTCTTATATGTTCGTTAGGGTATAAAATCAACTACCATACTCGTTATTTTAACTCTAACAAGCATGTTACAAAACAACCTATAAACACAAAATGACTGTTGATCTAGAGCTGCATTTGTTCCACTACTAACAATTAACAATGGGTTTTTCATAATTGATTTCTGACAGAAGATATTTTTTCAAGATACTTGTATCGGAGTTCATTGGTATGAGTTTGTTGACTTTCAAATACTTTATTGAAATTAGTAGTCATTTTCATTGATATGGCTCGTGTTAGTCTCCATATGCCTCATTGTAAAGACTCCACAGTCAGTGACATTTTTTGATGTTCACCATTTTATTTCTAGCCTTACCGGTTTTTTACTAAACAACTATTGAGTCCTCGAATGTGATTGTATAAGCATGTAGTTGCACAGTGCTTCTCTCTGCACATATAAAATGTCAACATTACGTAATTTCCAATAAGAAATACTTAGTTTATTAAAACTGTATAAAACAAATTAATAAAAATATAACTAGTTTCTCTGGGACTCTATTGTATATGACCAATGACATGTCCAAAATTTTGTTGTTATCAACCTCCTTGATCTTCGTTTTTTTTTCTTCATATTGAAACATATTAGTACATAAATATGACCTGAAGTTATGCTGGATTTGAATAAAAGATCTACATCATTCAGTGATTTGATGTTATTCTTTAATGTATTTTCCAAATTCTGTCAGAATATCAATCCTATTATTATCATCAAATTCCTTGTTGAAGTAGTCGATAGGCTGTAAACGTTATGTCATTACGTGATTAATCATGGTTTATATAATTAAATATATTTAACTTGATAAGACATATATAAAAAACATATCACAACATTTGCTCGCAAAATATCATAAATGGATTCTTTTCATCATAATTAAGTTTATTTGACCATGTATCCAAAACCCTGATTGCAATAGTAATTCCAGGGTATAAGCATTCAAATATAAACTTGAGGTATGTGTTCCCGTGGCAAATATGATTTCAATATTCACAATAGTTTAATGTTTTTAAAATATTATTAGATAATCCTATAAAAATAACAGTCATATTTTAAATTTAGTACAAAAATAGAGGTTACTTAGGTGCTATTTGTTTTTTCTAAGGCAAAAGGTCTGCGGTTTGCGGACCACATCTGTAAAAGAAGAGATGGACCAAAGGTCTGCAGTCTGCAAGACGAAGACTGTTTGTTTTAACATCTATAGTGTAACCTAAAACCATAACCATAATCGAACACAAATATCCACACCAACTTTTTTAATTTTACACTTGAGGGAAACTTGCAAAACGCTTCATTGAAGAACAGGTAATTTAAACAACACAAAATATAACATCAAGAATAAACTCTCCAGACAACTTTTTTAATTTTACACTTTAGGGATACTTGAAAAACGCTTCATCGAAGAACGAGTAATTTAAACAAATGTTATGAATGAACTGTTATCAAACTATAGACAGAATAAAGGGAGTAAAACCTTAGGGCAGAGTGTTTTATCTTGTACGGGCACCATCAAATTAGCAAAGGCTTATTAAAAAATAATTCCTAATCAAACCTCACAAATAAAAGATCAACAAGAAGAACAATGTTTGAGGGTAAACCGAACAATAATTTAAAAAAAAAATTCAAAACGCAAACAAAAAAACTTGGATAATAAATTTACTAACCTAATACGTATGGAGTCGCTGAAGGCGTCAAGGTCAATAACCTTCCTGTTTAGACACCAAGCCCAAACCCCAATCAACCCAATCAAGTATACACGATTCCTTCATAAAATCCTGACTGAAATCTTGATGCGACGGGAGGAGGGAGGACGTGACGGTAGGGAGAGTGGAGGAGGGGAGGAGGGAGGTGACGACGCAGGGGGAGGGGAGAAGGGAGGTGGCAGCGAAGGGGAGAGGAGGAGGGATGAGAGAATGAGTTTGAGAAGGTAGAAGTCTGATGTCATGTTTAGGAGAAGATGAGAAGGGAGGGAGGAAGGAGGAGGAGGAGGAGGGGGATGATGATGATGAAGAAGAAAGAAGAAAAAGAAGGGGAGAAGAGGTGAGAAGTGGTTGGAAGACTTTGGTTTGGTCTATGTCTGCATCAAGAAGAGGTCACGAAGACCTTTTTTAGTAAAAGGTCCTCCAAAAAAACAAACAATCTGCAGACCTTCACAGTTCTTCCAAATGTGATTAAAACGTTCTAGTCGAAGTGGTCTATGTCTGATAACCCCACTTGATGGTGGATGCGGTATCCCTTTTCGATGATGGCCTCCGGGAGGCTATTGAAGATATAGTCGTGTGTGGTGGCCCCTTCTTCGGGGACCTCCAATGGCGGTTGGCATCATTGCCAATGCGTTTAGGTGGTTTGGGCCTTCTTTCAGCTCGAGATGTTGGGGTTTATGCCTTTGTGGCGTCTGGAGCTCAGTCTTGGAAACTTCAGGATCATATCCTTCGAAACTGTGGGGTCATCGGGCTAGACTCGGGACTATCAACAGGCACTCGAACGCTTAAATGTCTATCTCCCGGACTTTGATATTGGCGGTTTTTCTAATAAGGACACCGCCCCCTCAAAGCCACAAAAAACTTTGGCGAATGCTCTGTTTAGCAAAACTGCTCAGAGCCTGGGAGAAGTTTTTGAGTTGTCCTCCCGCCAAAAGGCGGTGATTGAATGCCTGAAGGGTCCTCATGCTCAGGATTTTTTGACCGTTATCCCGATTGAGGGTTTGGGTCAATGCATGTCTGCAGTGGAATACAGGGCTATACTTAAGTACCGGCTGATGATCCCTATGTATCAGGAAGATGAAACATGCCCCATCTGCCGTAAAGCTTGCATGGATAAATATGGGGAGCACGCAATTCATTGCAAAGAGCTCCCTGGGTTCAAATATCGGCATGACTGGGTGAGGGATGTTTTGTGGGACATCCTGAGAAGAGCTGGGATTTCTGTCAAAAAGGAGGCCCCTGTAAATTTTCTCACAGACCCTGCGGAAGGGAGATCCACCCTGCGACCAGCGGATCTGCTTGTCTTTGGTTGGGAGAGGGGGAAACATGCTTGCGTGGACCTCACAGGGGTATCTCCTTTGGTTAGGTTAAGGGAAACAGGGTTTGTAGCTGGGCAAGCATCGAGAAAGGCGGAATCGAAGAAAGTAGATAAGCATGCCAAAGCTTGTGCAGAGAACCAACATGTCTTTATCCCCTTGGCATTTGATACCTTTGGCTCCCTAGCGCCAGAAGCTATTCGTTTCTTGACCAAGGTCCAACGGGTCGTCCACAGCAATAGTTCATCTCCAGGGGGGCAAGGATTTGTGTTCGGTAGACTAGGGTTCGCAATTCAGAAAGGGGTGGCGGCGCAGCTTGTTGCCCGTCTACCTTCTATTGTGATGTAAAGTTCGTTTTTCGTTTTAATGAAAACTTTATAAACGACAGTATTTATAACTTAAAAAAAAATTAAAGAACAAAGTCATTTGAACAGTATTTGATGGCATTTATGTAATTATTCTCTAAACATTTGCTTCTGGCTCAAAATGGGATAACTAGCATCTCTCTCCTCCCTTTTCTTACCGATCACTCATCTCATGGCCCTTTCCTCTTTTCTCCGCCTTGGACCTCCAGCACCGCAACCGCCTCCATCTTCTCTGCTCTCATCCACCGCCTTGCCTCCCTCTTCTCTCTCAGCAACCGACCTTGACATCCCACCGCCACCGACCTCGACATCCGACCGCCTCCCCGTCTCTGTTATCAATATCATCCACCGATTCACAAGATGTTTGCGCAATTAGGTCGTGTAGTCCTCTGCATGTTTGAAACGGTGGTCGGTGGTGTCTACGATGGTTCAAACGGATGGCTAAACATGCGTTATCCTTCAGCCTTTTCATAACAGTAAGTTATATTCCTATGTCGATCATTTGCATGTTTGAAGGTCGATTGTTTTTGCTTTTGTGTAGGGAACAATTTTTAGGGTTTTTCCTTGCACCTCTTTTATGTGGCTGATTTTGATATTTTGTGTGTATATATGGCTTACATGGAATGATTTTGATGAAGATGAGGTCACCGACCATCTCAGATCTATGATTAATCGGAGATAGAAGGTCTTAATGAGAGAACATAGCACCAAAATCTGATGAGAGGGTGAAGAAAGGTGGCACAGGAAAGCCGAAGGCTACAAATGTTGTGTCAACATCTTCGAAAGTTGGTCTTTGCAATATTTCTCAGGGTGTCTGTGCCGGAGTCGAAGCTCCTGTCTACTTTTTCGGCTTTCTCGAGTACCTGGACGTTGAGGTATTTCAATATTTCAACAAAATCTTAAAAAATTTACGTGTTGATATTTCCGTTTCACTTTAACACTTACTTCATACTTTCTTGGGATGTTTATTCTAATCTTCATATGTTTCTCATTATTAATTGATTAGACGTGTTCACCGGATTATCTGATGATAAAGACCATGATGTGGTTGAACATCTTTCTTTTTATTCAGATTCTTTCTTTTGTTTCCTTGAACTCAACCTGTCTTCTTTTTGTTTAGGTACTTTGGTTTTTCAATGGGTTTTGTTGTTTGGTTATTACTGGCCAAATGATGAAATTTAGCTAGCAAAGAAGGTAGGAAAGCATGGTTTACCAGGTTGAAAAATCAATCAAGTAGTATTTTTGATGCCGCAGGTAGGTCTTATCATTTGTATCAATCAGTTAATGTTTCCATACACATCGAAGTCCGATAAGTAGTAATGAACTCAGGAACCATAAATGTGGACATTGATTGATAATTCTTGGTGCTTACTCTGTTAA
This sequence comes from Ambrosia x helenae, assembly GCA_030844895.1. Lineage (NCBI taxonomy): Eukaryota > Viridiplantae > Streptophyta > Magnoliopsida > Asterales > Asteraceae > Ambrosia > Ambrosia x helenae. The sequence continues at coordinate 71,253 of JAUTDX010000484.1, forward strand.
TTTTATATAAATTCAGTTCAACTGTCATCAACAATATGTGCACACATTGCAAGTGGAGTGGATTTTCACAACCGTATGCAATAGTTCTGTTAACAACTCTCATATTAAAGGTTAGATAGCAAAACAGAAATCCATTTAGACAATAAAGAATTTTGAATTGGGTTTAGATTAGACCAATAATTGTAACATGTTGAGGATATGATTTGGATGGTACTATGGTATTGGTAGGTCACTAATTGAGCAGCAATGTCTATTTGACGAAAAGTAGATTTGATATTCGTCTTGTAGAGCTCAACAACCTTTCCATATTGGTTTATATGTTTTTGATGGCTTCTATCTATTAGTATTCATTTGGTTAAATACTCATAACCCAAGTGCATCGCGCAAGGTGCAAAATGTAGTTCATGTTTATCGGTCAATTGGGTCTCTATACTTTACCTCCGACTTGCAGATTCATTTCTCAGTAATTGACGCTATTGTTAATTTAAAGGTTTGCTATTGTCAACGATATGAGTCTACATATAGACAACCTTTTGTTGTTAGGTTTTTATATAAGCGATTATAAAATATTTGTCATAGATATGATGTTTTGAAATGCTAATTGAACACCAAAATTACTGTTTTGTGTTTTTATTTGTAGTAAGCTACAAAGTGAAACCCTGCAGGAGCCACTATTACTCAGATCACTAAGGTAAATGAACATGTTTTTGTCGTTTTCAAGGAACATGTAGTATATATTATTTGACCTGTTTGAAACTCAACCTGTTTAAATTGATATAAAATGTTGTGGATCGAATTTGTCCACAAGTTGTTTATGTCCGTTTTGAAAGGATATGTACTGTATTATATTCTATTTGACCCGTTTGAAACTCAACCCGTTTAAAAGGAGTTTCACCAGCAGAACTCAACCCACCATTCATGAAAACGCTACAACCCCTGTTTATAAAGAAACCGGGGTCCCTAAAAACGCCAATAATTTTGCAGCAGCCCTTAAACTTGGTAACAACATGTTTTCCGCGACCCGAATACCTGAATAAGTGTGCACACACATTTTACCCCTCTTTTTGCTGGTGAAGATATATGTGGCATGTTAAATATATTTTTTTTGCGGTGGTGATCGCTTTTGTTGATTATTAGGAAGTCCATGAGACCGCCGCAACTGTTATAATACCAATTGGGTACGTACTTTAAATTGTATATTTCTTGACCCGTTTCGTGTTTATACATAATTTGTGTGCAGACATGTAAGCCTTTGTAGAAGCCTTGAAAGCTGGGGTTACAATCACTCCCACGGAATGAAGGTAAAATCTTAAACCGGTTCCTTTTAATTCTATTTTGAGATTTCATTATGCTTAGGTTGTGTTCGCTTCTAACATAATCAAACGTTGTTAACGCCTTAAGCCTAAAATGTCATTTAGGCTCTCGGCTCTACCACCTCCATCGCGTATGTCATGCTTTGCGTTTCAACGGTTGTTGGCTCATGTGAACTATACTCATGTAAGTTATTGTATGTGCTAATTTATTTAGCGTTTTGGCTTCAATTATTTATCATCTTAAACATTTACTTTTCAGTCTGTTAACATTTATAAATGTGAATGCTTAAGGGGGGACGCGTGTAAGGAGGACAAGAGATATGAGGAACAGAGAAGAGGAACACAGACCGGATAGCAAAAAGACCCTCGATAGCCACTTAGTCACAACAGTGGATCGTCCTGTTCATCGCGACACAAGAGGTAGACAATAATTTATATCTACATACTGTTAAAACACATTGCCAAATCAGTTTTATTGTTTTGCAGACGACACTGGCAACCCTGAAAAAAAGGCCAACTCTAGGCAACTAAACAAGCACCCAGAATGACCCGGACACAACTGTTTTTGTTTATTTAACGCAACATGTTCATAGACACTTACTAACACGTGTATTAACTATGTTGTGTGCCAACTTTTAAAACTTTTACTCCATGTATCGAAAAAGTATCGTAAACATGTTAACTATGGCTTACATCTGTGGAACACGGCTTGAAACAATCGCGCAACGCGCGATGCTGGAAACCCACTAGTTTATATTAATAAGCAAGTGTATTTGAATAGTGATTTTAATATTATTTTATTCTTTTTGTTATGTTAAATACTTATATTTACAAATACTTTCAACATCTTTATTAGTGGTGTGGTGGATGTGTTTGTTAGTTTATATTGTGAATACCTAAGTTCCATTCTTGCAACCATCCCTCTTTTTGCCTTTTTTGCTTGCATTTTGTACAATTGGGTGTAGAGATATAGAAAATTCAATATATATCTTTAAGTATTAAAAGAGTGTATTTGAATAGTGATTTTATTATTATTTTATTCTTTTTGTTATGTTAAATACTTATATTTTTAAATACTTTCAACATCTTTATTAGTGGTGTGGTGGTTATGTTTGTTAGTTTATATTGTGAATACCCATGTTCCATTCTTGCAACCATCCCTCTTTTTGCCTTTTTTTTTGCTTCGTTTTGTACAATTGGGTGTAGAGATATAGAAAATTCAATATATTTCTTTAAGTATTAAAAGACAAATAAGAGAGATTGGTAATACAATTAAGTTTGTATAGTAAATTGACTAAATTATTTCTTTTCCTATGTTTTACTCGGGTTAAATTTTATGCCTACAAACTTAAAAATGACGCAATTATTAGGGATGCTTACCATAGAAATTTCACGAGCATACGCAATAATTTAGGTGGAAAGTTTATGTATGATAAACTAATATCACGAACACAATGACAATTGATTTAGGTTTGATTTGGAATTTAAAATGTCGCAACGCTATGTCATTACTTAATTATTTTCTAAATCATATTGACGTCGCCGCAACGCGCGACTGGATAAAAACCTAGTTTTCATTAAATTTCATAAGAATGCGGAACCGCGTCATCGTAGGTGTGTTTGGTTCTTCATTTGCTTGATCATCATCTGGCGTCCTAAAGCTTATTTAGCTACTTAACAACCCATAAAAATGTTGTTAGTTACCAACTAATAGGTTTAAAATGTTAATGAAAACATTTTTTTAAGTCTGGTTTCCCCCGCGTACCATGGGGGATTTGGCCAGGCCCCTCGCGGTACGTGAGGGACCTGCGGATGTCCTGGAGCTGCCACACACCGCATAGGCCTCCCCGCGGGCGTGGGGATCTTATTTTGTCCGGAAAGTTTTCCGGGTCTGGACCTTTTTGTACTTAACCAATTTTTTTCCAAGTTTTTCACCAAATTTTCTAAACTTGATTCTACCTATGACTTTATCAACGCAAAGGGGTTTCTTTCTTATCTTAGCCTCAATTTATACTTTTCAACTCGATTTATAATGATCTAAATATATTTTTACCCGATTTGGATTCATGACTCAAATCGACCCGTTAAGGGCTAAAATCCATACAACACCTCGTCACTATTCGTTTGTATAGTCTGGCTCTTTACCAAACCGACCCCTATTATGAGTTTTAACTCGTTCCATCTAATTCATCATTTCATTGTTTCGGTTGAGCCCTTGACCCAAACCGACCCGTTAATGCGTTACAATTTATTCTACCCATGTTTTGACCATTTTAGAGATTATAAACTATGCAATTCAACTCCGGGCACTTTCTAAGTCTTGGACTTCGTTGTGCTATGGATGCCCATTTACTTGAGCATCCTGTACGGGTCAATTTGACCCGTTATGAGATAGGCACCATGCCTATTTTCTTCTCATTTCTATCCTTAATTTACCCTTATCAAATCCGAATTATCACTCATTAGGATTTACCATCACCCGTTACAATAAATAACTCTTGGTCATAGTTTTAAATTATCATTTTACCCCTATATGAAAATTTTCATTTTCCCCCGTAGGCGTCTTCACTTGTTTTAAAAGTCATTGTTTTCAAACCTGATATTATATTTAAAAATGAGTATGCCCATATGGGCATAGTTTACACCACTTTCCTTTAACCCAATTTCTTTGCCTTGTTTACGTGCCATGGGCGCACTTTAGGCGTGGGAAAAACTCTTTTACTTACCAAATACCAGCCACACATGACATGGCCATTTCTTAGCTCGAAGTCCTCCCACTAAGTTATGGGCTTACCGGTTAGCATTGACCCGTTACCATACTTTGCACTTCATTTAATATTCCTTGGCAAGACTTGAACCCACCATTACTCTTACGTGTAAATAAAGCTTAACTAAGCGAACATTAAGTACTGGGTTCAAATTGCACTTCATTTAATATTCCTTGGCAGTTTGATCCTTTAATCATATTGCTTAATATTATTATTTAAGCTGAAGGGACCAACAACATATATGCATTAGGAGATTGTGACACGATAAACCAACGTCGCAAAACCAAGATACATTCATTTTTTACATCAACATACGTATGTGACTCTCTGTTTCAATATATAAGAAAAAAATGTTAGACTTTGAATGATTGATTGGTAGGAAGATATTTCATCTATATTTGAAAAGGTTGGCATTGACGGTTCGGGAACATTGACAGTTAAAGACTTCCAATATGCGGTTGATGACATATGTGATCGATATCCTCAGGTGCGATTGTAGCTAAAGAACAAGAATGTAAGCAACATTGTTGATCAACTAAAAGAGTCCATGGTTGATGCTGCAAAAAGAAGTACATGTGGATAAATATAATTCAGCTCTATCTCAAATTTGCATACTCGTTTAGGGATAGTAATGGGTCATACGTGAGAGATTATTGGTAATTCCAGCCCCATAGCTAATTGTAAAACCTAATTCTATTCCTGTCGAGTACTCGATTACTCATTACATGTCGGGTATCAGGTATACTAGTGTATGTATAAAGAATATTAATCATGTATAACCTTATACGTGTAATAAAAAACAGATAATGTTTTTATCCAAAGTAGAAGTATATTGATGCAATAAAAAAATAAAAAGAAAAGTATTTTCGGGTGCCTAAATACCCGTCTCAAATAATAATATGTCAGGTTTTGGGTTTTCAAAAATAGCAAAGAGAGGGTGTTAGACTTTTTTAGGAATATGATTATGTGATATCTATACATCTAATAAAACAAACTCAATTTTGACACATGGCACTCCCATATTGCACCCTCAATTATCTCTCCTTCCCATATTGTGCCATGTGGCACAACAATAGAATTTATAAATTTTTCTATTTTTTTTAAATCCAAAATTCAATTAAAACATAAATATGGTCAAAATATGTGAATTAATAACCTTCCTAATCTCCAAAATTCAATTAAAACATAAATATGGTCATTTATTTCTTTTGTTCAAAATTGGTCAAGAGTTTTATTGACTTTCCTAAATCACATTGATCCTCATTACCACCATTCCTAAAACACAATCAAACCCATTAAATAAAACCGATTATTATACATTCAAACCTTAAACCAAATAAAACCACAAATTCGTCTCCTTCATCTCCTCTCCGGCATCTCAGTCCTCGCGTGTCTGGCGTCTCCTTCGTCTCCTCTCATTCAAGGTATCATCTCTTCCATTCTTCTGTAACGTATTCGTTATTCATCTATCACGTTCCTCTATTTTTTGTTTTCGTTTTTTTTTTTCTGATATGATTATATTCTTAATCTTTCGTTGCCGATTAATGTTTTTGTGTCTTTCTTTTAACTGATTTTCGTATCTACTTCCATCTGTCAACAACGATTCTACATCTTCAAGTTATATTGTTTCGCAAGATAGATTGTTAATTGCAGGTAAGTCAATCGATTTTAATATTTTTCTTTCCATTAATCCGATTTTGCATCTTGACTATTTATATCTTGACTATTTACATGATTATTTGCTAACTTTCACGTATTAATATTTTTGTTTATCTATCTATAAGAACAGAAGAGGTTTTGATAGATCACTATACGTGAAACAAGTAATTTTTATTTAAGATTGTGAATTAAGCCAATAAAAACGTATTTTTCTGTAACTTGTATATTATTGACGTTAATGTTCTATTAGATTATTAGGATTTAGGAACAACTAATGAACAAAATACTTAAATTATTAATACAAAACGGTATATGCGGACAAGGATGGTATGATTCATGGCATTATTAATAATTAATTGCTATTACATGTTTATGTTGGTATTTTACAATTGACATCACCTTTTGTCCTTTCAATATAATTTAGACTAATTAAAGAGAGGTTACCTATTATGGTATAGATTCATGTTTTCATCATGAATCGTTTATTGATGGATAAATCGTTTAATACACGAGTTTTTTCATCTCGATATACAGGACGGGCGATTATTAGCTTCAATCCCAGAGACGGAAAAACCTCACGGTAAGAGTTTCTAATCTTTTTTATTTAGTTGCTCATCAATATTTCCCATGCTCATTTATTTGATTACCATTTCATTAATAACCTTTAAACACAAAATTATTAATCATATATAAATATAAATATATTTATAAACACAGTTAAATTTGAGTTTTTTTTATCACAATTGATACGCCTATTTTCATTTGAATTACTTTATTTTTAAACATTCAAAATAAAATTTTTTAAAAAATACGGTTTTTAAAATTAAAGACATTTAAACACAAAAAAAATGTTTAATTCTTTGATTTGTCACATTACTATTTTTAGCGTACAATTAGCATTTATCATGATTTACACAATATTGGAAATATCTAATGTTAATAATTATAATAACCATTTCATTAACAACCTTTAAACACAAAATTATTAATCGTATATAAATATAAATACATTTATAAACAAAGTTAATTTTGAATTTTTCATCACAATTAATACGTCTATTTTCATTTGAATTACTTTATTTTCAATCATTCAAAATAAAAAATTTTAAAAAATCGGGTTTTTAAAAGTAAAGACATTTAAACACCAAATACATGCTTTAGTGTTTGATTTGTCACATTACTATTTTTAGCGTATAATTAGCAATTATCATGATTTACACAATATTGGAAACATCTAATGTTAATAATTATGATTACCATTTCATTAATAACTTTTAAACACAAAATTATTAATCATATATAAATATAAATACATTTATAAACAAAGTTAAATTTGAATTTTTTTCATCACAATTAATACGCCTATTTTTATTTGAATTACTTTATTTTTAAACATTCAAAATAAAAAATTTTAAAAAATCATGTTTTTAAAATTAAAGACATTTAAACACAAAATAAATGCTTAATTCTTTGATTTGTCACATTACTGTTTTTAGCGTATAATTAGCATTTATCATGATTTACACAATATTGGAAACATCTAATGTTAATAATTATGATTACCATTTCATTAATAACCTATAAACACAAAATTATTAATCATATATAAATATAAATACATTTAGAAATAAAGTTAAATTTGAATTTTTTCATCATAATTAATACGCCTATTTTTATTTGAATTACTTTATTTTTAAACATTCAAAATAAAAATTTTAAAAAATCGGGTTTTTAAAATTAAAGACATTTAAACACAAAATAAATGCTTAATTCTTTGATTTGTCACATTACTATTTTTAGCGTATAATTAGCATTTATCATGATTTACACAATATTGAAAACATCTAATGTTAATAATTATGATTACCATTTCATTAACAACCTTTAAACACAAAATTATTAATCACATATAAATATAAATACATTTATAAACAAAGTTAAATCTGAATTTTTTTCATCACAATTAATACGCCTATTTTATTTGAATTTCTTTATTTTTAAACATTCAAAATAAAAATTTTTAAAAAATCGGGTTTTTAAAATTAAAGACATTTAAACACAAAATAAATGCTTAATTATTTGATTTGTCACATTACTATTTTTAGCGTATAATTAGCATTTATCATGATTTACACAATATTGGAAACATCTAATGTTAATAATTATGATTACCATTTAATTAATAAGCTTTAAACACAAAATTATTAATCATATATAAATATAAATACATTTATAAACAAAGTTAATTTTGAATTTTTCATCACAATTAATACGCCTATTTTTATTTGAATTACTTTATTTTTAACATTCAAAATAAAATTTTTTAAAAAATTGGGTTTTTAAAATTAAAGACATTTAAACACAAAATAAATGCTTAATTCTTTGATTTGTCACATTACTATTTTTAGCGTATAATTAGCATTTATCATGATTTACACAATATTGGAAACATCTAATGTTAATAATTATGATTACCATTTCATTGATAACCTTTAAACACAAAATTATTAATCATATATAAATATAAATACATTTAGAAACAAAGTTAAATTTGAATTTTTTCATCACAATTAATACGCCTATTTTTATTTGAATTACTTTATTTTTAAACATTCAAAATAAAAAATTTTAAAAAATCGGGTTTTTAAAATTAAAGACATTTAAACACAAAATAAATGCTTAATTCTTTGATTTGTCACATTACTATTTTTAGCGTATAATTAGCATTTATCATGATTTACACAATATTGGAAACATCTAATGTTAATAATTATGATTATCATTTCATTAATAACCTTTAAACACAAAATTATTAATCACATATAAATATAAATACATTTATAAACAAAGTTAAATCTGAATTTTTTTTATCACAATTAATACGCCTATTTTATTTGAATTTCTTTATTTTTAAACATTCAAAATAAAAAATTTTAAAAAATCGGGTTTTTAAAATTAAAGACATTTAAACACAAAATAAATGCTTAATTATTTGATTTGTCACATTACTATTTTTAGCGTATAATTAGCATTTATCATGATTTACACAATATTGGAAACATCTAATGTTAATAATTATGATTACCATTTAATTAATAAGCTTTAAACACAAAATTATTAATCATATATAAATATAAATACATTTAGAAACAAAGTTAAATCTGAATTTTTTTCATCACAATTAATACGCCTATTTTATTTGAATTTCTTTATTTTTAAACATTCAAAATAAAAAATTTTTAAAAATTGGGTTTTTAAAATTAAAGACATTTAAACACAAAATAAATGCTTAATTCTTTGATTTGTCACATTACTATTTTTAGCGTATAATTAGCATTTATCATGATTTACACAATATTGGAAACATCTAATGTTAATAATTATGATTACCATTTCTTTAATAACCTTTAAACACAAAATTATTAATCATATATAAATATAAATACATTTACAAACAAAGTTAAATTTGGTTTTTTTCATCACAATTAATACGCCTATTTTTATTTGAATTACTTTATTTTTAAACATTCAAAATAAATTTTTTTAAAAATCGGGTTTTTAAAATTAAAGACATTTAAACACAAAATGATTATACATTCATGGTAATGGCAATGTAACTTGGAATACACATAACTAGGGTAAATTCAATAAGTTCTAATTACACTTTGCTAAGTTGTTTATATATATACTACTAGATCTCTATATATATACTACTAGATCTCTATATAGTCTTATGTGTTATTTTTGTTTTGGGTTTTGTTTTCATAACCATCAATGTGAGAAGGAGTGGTAAAGAGAAGTAAGAATTAGACTGAGCAAATGCACTCTGTTTGACCAAATGGTTGAAGAAACTAAATGGTAAGTTGTTTATTATTGCATTGTTTTATGTTTGAATGATGAGATTGTTTATCATTGTTACATAATGTAGTCAAAGTAAGCATTGCCTCAGACTATTTTGCAACTACATTATTTTATCTATTTAGATATTTTATTTCAATTTTGTGAGTTGACTATTATTTTGTTTCCTCTTTTTTAATTATAAATGGCAGGTCATAAAATATAAAGAGTACGATGTGGTGCATAGGTGGCCATGCCATGAATACACTACAAATATACAAGTACGATGTTATGTTAAATATGTTGATGCTTTATTCATTTTTATACATCTGTAGCCATGCATACACTGAAAATATCATGGACGCATCAGGTCTAATATTGTAAGCATATATTTTCAAGCATATTGTACTCCCTTCAAACATAAATTAAAGAAATTTCCTTTTATTTCGTTTGCTTGGTAGTTAGAACTTTTTTTTTTTCAAATTATCCTCATATGATTCATGTAGTTATTCTTTCTACAGTGCTTGGCTATGTGAGTCTACGAGTTTTTTTTTTGTTATATTTTTAAGTCTTACACACGGGGCATTATCGGTGTCATGTTTACTGTGTATATGTTCACATAAACGTTGTTAAGCTGTTTCTATAATTTATATTTTTTTTGGTTAGTAGGTTGTATGCATTAGAGGTACATTTTGTAAAAGTTTTGTCCAATTATTCTGCTTAGCACTAAAGGTGGGTGTACCTGTTATGTTGTTGAGAAACATAGATCAACAAAATGGCTTGTGCAACGGCACGAGATTAAAAATCACCAAACTTGCAAAGCGTGTTATTGAAGCTGAAATCATATCAGGTGGAAACATTGGCACCAAAACTCTTATTCCTAGAATTAATATGATACCATCTGATAACAAGATTCCAGTGAAGTTCCAAAGGCGTCAATTCCCAATATCCATATGTTTCGCAATAACCATCAATAAAAGCCAAGGACAGTCTCTATTGAAGGTTGGATTGTATTTAAGAGACCCTGTATTCTCACATGGCCAACTTTATGTCGCATTGTCAAGAGTTAAAAGCAGGGCAGGAGTGAAATTACTTATATTTGATGATGATGGGAATGTCAAAACTAAAACAAAAAATGTGGTGTATAAGGAAATATTTAGTGATATTTGAATAAAATGTGTATTCGTTGGTTTTAAATTTTAATAAAATATTTCTACTGTATTTTTCTTATACGTTATACTACTCCAAATAATTATACGTTGGTGAACCGCGTGTCCACGCGGGCAAATATCTAGTACAATTATAATTGAGAAGGTACTCGCAATAACGTGTGCCAAAAAACATAAATACAAAACATTTTGTCTCTTAAATTTTATTTAACCAAAAATCAATTAAGTAAAACCCGTCACACAATATATCCGTGTAATTAACTCTGTGTAAAAAAAAAAAAAACATCACAAATGTAGTAAAAAATCGAAGCCAATATATGAGATAAATTTAAAACCATCTCTCGCTCTTGATCGAGGGTTAGGGTTTTTGCAACAAACAGCCGCAGCAGCCACCAGAAGCAGCACAATCAACAACTCCATACTCTTATTATTATCACAAATGGGGAAGAAACGAGAAAGACATCTGAATCCAGAACCCTTCTTATCCGATGACACCACCAAATCCTTCTCCAAAAAACGAACCAAACCCCCTAAAACCCACCAAACCGAACAAACGGTTCCTTCCTTCCTTCCTTCCTTTCCAATTTCATACAAACTCTCAACCTGATAATAATAATATTATTGTTATTCATCAATTTTAAACTACTTTTTTTATATTATTAAACAGGTATTGTCGACGGGAATGAGTTCGAAGATATTGAAGGAGGCGTTGATTCAGCAGAAGGAGATTCAGGAAGAGACCGATGCCCAAAACCCTAATAATATTGTTTTTTCCTGAAGAGCCTGTTAATAAGACGATATTAGAGGATGGTGATGATGATGACGTTGATAATTTTGCTGGCTTTTCTGATAATCTTAGTCAGTTTGGTGGTTATGAGGTTGTTTTTTTTGTTAATTTTATAAAAATAGAAATAGAAATAGAAGTGTTTGCGGTCCGGTTTGGGTGGTTTTGACGAAAGCTTAGGGTTGAACTTATTAGGATTGTAGGGAAATATAAATTGAACTGCGGTAGTGGCCGGTTTGACAGTTTGGTTTTGCGGTTTTAGACCACTTTTTTAAAAGCATGATTTTGTATTAAATTTTAAGCATTTTGTTCGGCTGGTTTTCACGAAAGTTTCGGGTCGAACACGCAGTAGGAATGTAGGGAAATACAAAATTGAACTGCGGAATTGGTTGGCTTGACAGTTTCGTTTTGCTGTTTTAGATCATTTTTTTAAAGCATGATTTTGTTCATAACATGTTTTATATGCATAACATTATATATTGTTATATCTAAAATAAAATGAAGGTTAAGTAGGTCGATTTGGTTTACATGTCTGGTTCCATGGTTCGTACGAATTGTTAAGTCATAAAAACAGAACCGTGAACCGGAACGTACGTATTTCGAACCGGCCAGCGTGTATTGGTTTGGGCGGTTTGATAGGGGTTCAATAGGTTTCGAGGGTTTATGAACACTCCTAGTTTTTTGTTTTGACAACACAGGATGAAATTAATGAGGATGAAGAGAAGTTGCTGGAAGCTTTCTTTTCCAAGGATGCACGGCCACAACGTACTTTGGCTGATATTATTGTGGAGAAAATTAAAGAAAAAGATCAAGCGCCTGCAGGTTTTGATCTGTTTGATGTTATGGTTTGGTTTGGTTTTGCTTTTGTTTGTGAACTGAAATTTGTAGATAGGTTTGTCTGCAGGAGTTCAACCTTTGCCCAAGTTGGATGATTCAATCATAGAAATATACAAGAGGTGCATTACATGTCTAGTTTTTTTGGCTCGGCTGGTTTTTGGACAAGCTAAATGGGTTGGGTTGGCCAAATGGTTTGTTTTGGCGATTTGGGTTTGTTTATTTAACATGAAAGCGTTCCATTAGAGCTTCGAAAGTTTGGTAAAATGGTATGCTGTATGCATATCTTTTACATTATAAGTACCAAATAGTTTATGAAAATCAGTTTGTTAACACGAAATCGAAATCTTACCATTAGCTTTTTTGAAGTTTTGTAAAATGGTATGCATACTTTTACATTAAAGGTACTAAACGGTTTATGAAAAAAAAAGTAAAGAAAATCTTGAGATCATGAAATTAGTTATATTATAATACACACACACACACTTGTCCGTATATCACTGTTAGATTCCTATACATGATTTTTTTGTTAAAGTTATATACATTAAAAACTATGTATATATATACATACACACACGCACGCGCAATATCTTGTCTGGCTTAGTTTACCCAGGCCTGTTTCAAATAGTAAACTGAGCCGTGTTACTCCTAACCTGGCCGAACCTGCTAATTTAGGTCGGTTTGGGCTGTTTGGCCGGTTTTAACGGTTTTTGAACATCCCTTTTCTTAACATGAATTATGAAAATAGTATATTCTTATTTTTTTTTATAACTTGGATATGCAGTGTTGGAGAGATTTTTAAGAAATATACTTCAGGGAAGTTGCCATTGGCCTTTAAGAGCATACCAGCAAAGCAACATTGGGAGGAACTCCTGTATTTGACAGAACCAGACAAATGGTCACCAAATGCAGTGTATCAAGCTACCAGAATCCTTGCTTCCAATATGAGTTCTAAGAAAGTGGAACGGTTCTACAAATTTGTCTTACTTTCTCGTATTAGACAGGATATAAGGAAGAATAAAAAACTTCATTTTGCATTATATCAAGCTCTGAAAAAGGCCGTATATAAACCGGCTGCCTTCAATAAAGGAATTCTGTTCCCGCTATGTGAGGTATGAATTTACCAAATCTTAACCGAAGGAAATTTTGTTATTGTTACATGAAAAAAAAAGTAAAGTAGAGAACAGAATGGGTGGGAAGGAAATGGAAGGGAAATGAAAGGATTATTTTAGTTTTGTTTGTGCTTTTGAGTTGAATAGAGAGGAAAAGCAGGCTGATTATAGGTATTCATTATGTGAGTATTTGAAGAAATTTTTATAAAATCTTCTTTTCCTTTCTCTCAGCAAATATCAAGAGCACAACTTTTTATTTATTTATTTATTTTTTGATATTTTCCATTATTTGTTGTATGCTATATAGTTCTTTCTAGTAGATGTGGTTTTTTGATTGGTTACTTATGAGTGGGTTTTTTTACTCATACATTCACATAAAGTGTGCCAGGTCATCTCAAACTAACCTGTTAGAAAAATGTAACGCTTTTGACCCACTATTTATCTTTCCATTTGGCCACTTTAAGTTAGTAGTAAAACATATGAAGAAGTGCCTTTAAATTGACTTTTCATCCACTTCTACATTGTGTCAATATATATTATGTAACACTTTAAGGTGGTAATCAAGAGAGGTGCCTTCAAGCTGACTGCATTAGAAGAATAAATTTGGGACTTTGTGTTACCTATTGTGGTCTTGAGTTTTTGACGAGAGGAAAGGGACGGGAAAGAGGAAACAGTGGGAAAGTTTAATACTTCTTCTTATAAAACATTAAGCACTAAGCAGACCTTTAATAAAACATCTTAAATGACTAAAATGTTCTCAGTTAGTCAGTTTTTTAATCTTATGCACAATTAGGAGGTAGGTCACACTCGTAAAACTGTAGGCTTTCTTTTATCTCTCAACATATAACATGAAAATCCATTACTTTCCTTTTATCTTCTTTCCAACTCCAGAACACAAGTATACTAGTTGATTTGTTGTTTATATATTTTTGTCTCTCCTTTCTTATTTATTGTTTTTCTTAACTTAAAACTTGAGAATGCATCGTAAGAGCCAAAGTGGTTATTTACGCTTTACTTGATATTACAAATTATAAACTGCCATTTTTTAATACAACGAGCAAGGTTTTATGTTTGCAAATTATGCAACTGCAGTGGTATCTTACATGTATATACATGACAGAAATGATAATATTAGGAGAATTCATCTATTAACATGTCAAAGACTTCTTTTCATGAAGACCATTTGTTATTTTGTTTTTTAAAACACATTTTTGAACAAAACTTTGGGTTTTTTTTTCTGTGTTAACGTTAATTGTCGTTTTAGTTTTCTCAAAGTCCAATCATAAAGGATCTTGTGTCTTGTCTGCAGTCAAGAACCTGCAATTTGAGAGAAGCTGTTATTATTGGAAGCGTTCTTCAAAAAGTCTCTATTCCACCGCTTCATTCTAGGTATCACTGTCGACTTTGGTGAACTTTAAAAAAACGAACCACATCACAAGTAGAATTTGCTTGGAGTTGTTTTAAATAGGGTTACAAAATGGCATTTTGCATATATATTTTTTAAAGATTATACTAGGTTGACCCAGCCATATTATCATATATTTATATAATTGTATGCATTTTATAATCTCTGCTGACATTTTTTCACTTAATTTATTTCTAATTAACTAAAATAAGTTTTGTTTTTATTTACTTTGGACATAAATGTTGCTAAATGTTGTTGTTCTTGTGCAGTCTTGCATTAATGAAACTTGCAGAAATGGAATATGGTGGCACAACAAGGTATTTTTTGGAGCTTCAAGCATGTTGACAATTTATTTATTTTTTTTTGCACATGATATATTGCAAAGGTACCTGGTTATTGAGATTTTTTCTTTCTCAATTTGCAGCTATTTTATTAAGCTTTTAGTTGAGAAGAAATACGCTTTACCGTATCGAGTTATTGATGCAATGGTAGCACATTTCATGAGATTTTGTGAGGACTCGAGGGATATGCCTGTTATCTGGCATCAGTCACTTCTTGCATTTATGCAAAGGTTAGTTTCGTCCTTTTCTGTTCAATTTTATTAGCGTCGTTTAAATATTAATAATTAATAATGCGATTTTATTCAGGTACAAACATGAACTGACAAAGGAGCAAAAAGACGACATCAATTATCTTGTAAAGAAGCAGAGACATAAAATGGTATTCAAAGAAACAAAGAATCTTAACATTACTGAATGTAATATTATAACTTTTAACCATATTTGAGGTAATATTTCTTGATGCAGGTTACACCTGAAATTTTAAGAGAGCTGAATCATAGCCGTAACCGTGGGGAGAAGGAGGATGATCTCATGTCAATATATATCCTTTGTATTATAAGAAAGGTTGCTTCTTAATGTATGTCAAAACAGGCAGGGCCTAGTTACGTGGCGGGTCAAAATGGGTCATTTTAAGCATGTGGAAACGGGCTGGCTTGATTTGTTAACTTCTTCTATCCTATATTTGAGGTTTAAGCATTTAAAAATAGTTTGCATGACTTTTTGTAAGGTTCTCTCTTTTTGAAATCTTAAAGATAAAATATAACCCAAATTGACCCGTGATTAGGGAAATGGGATGCACCTCTTATTGAATTCGTTACAACTTTTATTTTCTTAACTCTGTATCACCTTCCCCTATTTCTGTGATCAACAAAACCATAGATGAAGACAGATTTGATATTCCAGATGTTCCCATGGAAGAGGATTAATGCTCAGAAACTCTGTAAGTATGCAATCCTCGCTCTCGCTTCCACCCACATCAGCACCTTGTGTGGTGGCGTGCACAACAAAAACTCATGCATATAACTTACCAGCCAAAAGTTTTCATTTTTCAGGATGGGTCTGCTTTTCTTGTTCCAAGGAGCAAGGTAAGTTTTATGTTTTGAAGCTTCTTGAAGTTGCGGACATGTGCTGATTAACACCTTGGAGTGATCAGCATTAGCGGTTTTGTAGAATATGTTTTGAGTTGGATGATATATTAGGTTATTTGATAGGGGGATTGATGCTAAAACTTGTATTGTTCCATTTATTTTAAAGTTACTGTTTTATTTCAGCTGTTAATAACAGCTGTCAACATTGTGCAATTCGCCATTTTGGCTTCGCTTGTTTTCCTGTCGAGTTGTTGATCGATATTTTACAGTGAAGGGTTGTTAACAGTAAAAACCGCGCAGTGTATTTACAACACAGCTGGGAACCAGATTGGCAGTCAAAAGGCTATTGGCGTTTAGTTTACGTGATTGGTTCGAAACCAAATGAATAGTTTCTTAAGGTTGTTACCAAGTGTGAAATATTGAGTTAACAGAAGTACTTAGTTGAGTAATCTTTGGATCATGTTTTCACTTTGTGTTATGTCGATTATATGGTAATGTGTTAGAATGTGTTGTAACATTCATCCGGTCTTTGCCTTCTTGTTCGATAACTTGTAGGATCCATAAAGTTTCAGGTTCGAAGCAAAAAAAATAAAAGATGCATTCAATCGGTTATTCTTGTGGCTTATTAGGTTATTTGGAAGGCTCAAAAGTAATTGGATCTTTAACAACATGCCAACAAAGATTCAGAACTTATGTGGAGGAGTTACCTTTGGATTAAAACCCTTTCTAAGTTAGTTTTGTAGGATTGGAATAGGTGGAAATCTTTTGATTTTGTAATAATAATATAGTCTGTTTTTATGTCTTTGCCTCTTGCTTGGTAGCAGTCTATTTTCACGAGGTAGAGGTAAATCTGTCTACATTTTACACTCCTCAGACCCTACCTTAGCTTTGCTATTGGTGAGATTAACAGAGTATGATGATGATGCCTCTTACTAGTTGCTTGCTGGCAGGGCATGGTTTCTAATAAAAGTTGTTTAAAAAAAAATATTTACACAAAGATATATGCCCAAACTAGTTGTGTACTAGAACTATATATGTTTAATAAAGAAGACATCTTACCTCCCTTTTTGCTATCTATTTTGTTATTAGTTATCACTAGAGTATTAAAGTTGTATAATGGGACCCACCCCTTGTGGTGTGGTGGTAAAGATGTTGCCGTTTTAAAGAAGGGGTTAGGAGTTCGAACCTCATAAGGGGTAAGAATAGATAAATTTAAAGGGGTGAAATTAGCCGTTAAAAAAAAAGTTTGTACAATAATGTAATACAAAATATTACCTAAGGTGATGCACGTAGTGACATTTGCTTGCATTAATGCTTAAAAGTTGCTGGATATCGAGGGATTGCTAGTCCATTACGTCATGGTGCCACCTATGTCTCACCCCTTTTTTTGTGTGTTTTCTTGAACCATGTATTTTAATTCCTAGAGATATGATGTCACTTTGAAGATTTTTTTTGACAGTGAATTTTAACTTTAGCAATGTTTAATCGTACCTCTTTTTGGAGAGTCTATTGCCCCACTCTGGTTAGACTATGTTGTTTTAACCTGGCCATGTTGGCATCATAGTTTGGCCTGACGTATATTGGAAAAATCTCACAGAGACCAGCCCCACATAAGAAGAGGACATGCGAGTTGCTCCTCGTGGGAGTCAAACCCAGGTCTTATGGGTAAAACCAGGATACTTCAACTATGTTGCCATTACATCGTTGACATGTCACTTTGAAGGTTATTAGCCTTTTTTAGGGCATCAAAATATTAACAATGTTTATGTTTGAATATTAAATAGTTTCTTCTCTCAAACCTTCCCTCGTAAAATCCATCGCAAATTCGATCAACATATGAACCCGTCTCTTACATAGTGGCAGATCTAACTCAGTATTAATAAAAACCTTGGTTTGGAGGAAAAAACCAAAATGAACTCACTGAGAAAAATGGTGGGTTTCTAGAGCCGCCACTGCTCTCACAATTGTTTGTTCTAAATACATAGAATAAAAATTATACAATTTCCATTGAATCTGTGACGAAACTAGTGTCTTATGATATTTAACTCTTTATGGTCTTTGGGTCAAGGTAGAGTGTTTTTTTTTTTCCTACCCGATACAATTCAAGGGACTAAACTCTTTTAATCATTTTTTTTAAATAATCAGTTTAAACAAAAAAGTAAACATATGATATTTAAGAATTGTGATAATCCAATATTAATTTAGAAATATCTATCAATATAAAAGGTCTACAGTGATAGTGATGAGAGTTGACTGACTAGAGAGCCATTGAAGAAGTCAAATATGATAGTGCACGTATGTGGCCTAATTTTTTAAAGGAATTTCATTAATTAAAATATCTAGTGTAATCCATTCTAGTAGGAGTGGTAACACTGAATGATTGAAATAGGCCATTTTTGATGGATGATTATGTAGTTTTATCGTTCCATGTTCTATAGGTGACCTGTCCCTTAAGAATGCTCTTTCTGATTTAGGTGCTAGTGTTAATTCAATGCCCTGCTCCATTTATAAGCACCTGCTCCATTTTTAAGCAGCTAGACCTAGGAGAACTTAAGCCCACCTGCATGTACATCTAGTTGGCGGACATGTCCACTAAATACCCTCGTGGTATCATTGAAAACCTTTTAGATAAGGTGGACAAGTTCGTGTTTCCTGTGAATTTCGTAATGTTAGATATGTTATGATACCCCGTATACTGAACTCTAGTTAACTTGTACTTACGTTTCTAGCATTCTACTTGACTAGGGTTAGTTAAGTGAGTTACACGGTACATGGTTATAGGTTAATAACTGCATAAACGGTAATTCGGAAAATTACCGGACTGCATACACGAGTCTTGAACCTCGAGCGTTGGTGAAATTGTGAAATACAAATGTTGTGTTTGATATGCTCGAATTTATGTGCTATGATGTGACTATGTGAAATTACGTGATTAAATGTCATCGTGTCGGTAACCGGGACGGACCGGGACCCAAAGCAGTAATGTGAACCTCTTGGACGTGTATTAGATTGTTAATAATAGGATTATTAATAATAAGTTTTTAATAATAAAAAGAAAATAAAAATTTCATGCATAAACCTTCCCCGCGGAGCACGGAAGGAAAGGCTGGTCCTCCGTGGTTCGCGATGACATAAAATAATAATTTCTAGAATTTAGATGCACCGCGGAGCGCGGAGAGAAGTTTATCTTCTCCGCGGTCCGCGATGCAATGTCTGACGAGCCAAGTCGGTTTAATCACCTATTTAATCAACTTTTAACCCACTTTTCTCATAACCACAACCCTAACTCGCCTCTAAAACACCTATTACGAAAATATTAACCTTGAACACATGCTTTGGTTCAAGAACACCATTCGAGAAGCTTGAAGGTGTTTGATTTGTTTGTTTGAAGTGCTTAAGGTATAACTTTCAATCTTATGTGTTTTAATCACTTATATTATGCTTTAAAAACATATAAACTAGTTTGTCCAGATCTGATGTAAAACCTTAATGATTAAAACATGAGTTTTTATAAAGATTAAGATGGTAGGTTAACATGATAATGTGATATTATGATGGATATTGCATGTAACTTGCATGTTGATGATCTAGGGATTATAGATATTAATATTCAAGATAAATCTTGCATGTTGGATCTGATGTATGTTGTGAACATGTAGTATTATGTGTTTATGATGTTGTTTAGGCGATATTAAGGATCTAGGGTTCGTTAGTATTGAGATTTTAACATGTTTAAAAGTGGACCTATTATATGTAGTAACTTGTATGACTTATAACCTGATCTTAAAGTGATTGTTTTGATTGTTACTTGGTTCTAGCATGTTGTTTATGATGTTAGCTTTTCAGAATGTGCAAGTTTATGTGTTTTTGATACCGTTTGATATGTTTTTGTGATTTTATAAAAACAAAGGCCAAATCTGATTTTCAGACTTTAAACTTGGGTCGATTTTAAAGGCCATAACTTGAGTTTTATAAAGAGTTGGATCATTAAATTTGGTCAACAACTAGATATATGAGTTTTCTATCTTTTCCAAGTAGATTCATCCCGTTTGGATGAATATATGATTTTTAAGAATATTTCTTGTAAACTAACGCAGCTATAAAGTTTTTAGAACCTAGCTATGATAAACGATTTTTCGTAATTTTTCAACATGGATTTGTCACAAAAATAGTGACATGTAGGCTGAACATGTAGGGATGTTCAGTAACAATTTGAGAGTCTAATGTGTTGAATAAGTATTTGTTTTGATGACTCATAATCTGCTCCGAAAATGCAGATTATGGAAATAGTGCATATGAGCTTATTTAATGGTTATATTGACTTATATGTGACTTGTACTTATGTGTAAATGTGTGTGTATAATATGTGGAGTATGTGATGATGAGTAAACGTAATATTCACCAACGGGTCGTAGGGTCACTTATTGCATGTAGAAACATTAGTGTCACTTAAAACATTTTCACGTCATTGGATGTCTTGGACAAACGGGTCTTGTTGTGTGTTGTGTATACACATGTACTTATAGAATGACACGTATAACATGGAGTCGTTATTGGGTCTCTATTACTTGTTTGATTTGGATTTAGCTCTCAACGCAACCTGAGGTGAGTTTCACTACTCTGTTTTCAAAAGCATGCGTCTCGGGTTTTGAGACAACTTAATATCTGGTTTGAAATTACTTAACTTTTTAGTTCCTGGTTTGGGACTACTTTGATTCCCTTGGGTGAATTGGGTTTTACTAGTTTCACAACTTTTGACCTTTGTTAACTAAACAAGAAACTCTATCACTTAAAGTCCTCACTTTATACCGGGTTAATCGCCGGAGGCGAACGGGGTATTAGTTAGTAGCGCTATTAGGTTGTGCAGCAACCTCACATCTGATGTGCTAGAGGCACGGGTGTGGACTATTAACCACTTTTTACTAGTGTTGATGGACACTAGGGCTAAGGCAAATAAACTTCTGTATGTTCTCGATACTACTTTTGTTTAGTTACATTGTGTGGGTTAGCTACCCTTGGCATGTATTGAAACTAGTGGTTGGTTATTTTGGAACTTAAACTTTTACTTACTTTACTTTGTGAACTCAACAACTTTATGTTGACACACACTAGCATGCTTTTGCAGGTCGCTAGGTTTGGAGTACATTAGGGTATGCATCATTTGTGTTGATGGGTGTTGAACATTATTTAACTTTATTTTGAATTTACATTTACTTGGTTTTTGGGCACGTTGTTTTGTGCATGGGTTTAAACAGTTTATGTTTTTTTACGCTTATGCAATTATCTAAAGTTTTTGAATTAGACAATTAACTATATTTTGAAAACGGACTCAATGGTTTGGGCATTTAGAGTCGTTCTTGTAACTAGTGGTTATGGGATCCTGGTGTGTCATGCACCTCGCGGTAAAACCCTGCATTTGAGGGTGTGACATATGCCTGAGGATGAAGCAATGCCTTTTATTTTAGGTCGTCCTTTCTTGGCTACTTCTAGAGTTATTGTAGACATGGGTGAGGGTAAGTTGAGCATAAGTGTGGGGGGAAGAGAAGGCAGAGTTTGGTGTTAAGCCTAGGATGAGAGGAAATTTGTTTGATGAATTACAGGCTATAGATGATCATCTAGATCACGAGTTAGAGAATTTAATCCCAAAGGAGGTTGAGAGTAGGAGAAGGAAGGGAAAAGAGTAGGAGACGGTAAGTGTTGTGAATTGGTGGATGAATTTACCAGGTAGGTATAGGAATAGGAAAGAACCCGAGAGAAAGGAAGAGGTGTTGATGGTGTATGATTTCTAAGGTGGTTCGTACTGTAAGGAGAAGCCACTCGATGCTAGAGTGATTAGTGCATAGGCACACTTGGATGTTTCCAAGTTGTAGAGTTCGAGGATTAGGTGTTTTTCTTTGTTTTTGGTTTGTGTTTTGTTTTGCAGGTTTTTGTGTTTGTTTGGCAAGGATAACTTACATCATGAGCGGATCCCGGGTATTTATTTATATATTTATATGATTGCGAATTTTGGTAGAGGTTTGGGTAATAAAAGAAATTTTTTCTAAACATTAAATTTAATTAACTTTATGTGAAAAAGGTTCTTCGCGTAATGTGAATAGTAATTACCCCGAATAGTTATACTTTATTCCTTTGCGACGCGCGTTGAGATCACCAGTGTCATTCATGTAATGCGAGTTAATTAGAAAAAAATTATTTTCTATCTTATTTTCTTCTACCACCGTTCACCGGCAGTTCACCACACTTTATACCATCACCCATCACTAACCACCATCTTGCCTTCCAAGTACGTTTCCTGTATTTTTGTATTTTGAGTCAGTCCCAGCTTTTATAGTTTTATTGAGTCGGTTTTCTCTTAACCCACTTTGAGGATATCTTTCCTTCAAGTGTGGGGATGATGGAGAGAGTCAATTTTTAGTCATTGGTTTGTCTAATATATCTAGCCACCTGTACTCAATCTCCATTCGGGTGGGGACGATTCAACAATCATTTAAGGTAACCATTTGTTTTTAAAGCTTCTTTTTAGTTTTTATTTGTCAGGTTTGAGTCAAAGGCTGCGAATGAAATGGTATACGACCTGGTTAGAAGGACAACATAAGATCGTTTGCAGCTACATTGCTTATATACAGGGGACTCTGTTCCTTTTTGTTGTATTTTTTTTTATTTCTACTTTATTTTATTCCTACTCTCACATTGAGGACAATCTGTCGTTCAAGTGTGGGGATAGGAATTTCGTTTTTATTTTCAGGTAGTTTGAGTCATAAATATAAAAATAAAATAAAAAAATTAAAATTTTTAAAAAAGGAGAAACATATTCCTAAAAGTGTGTGGCTCAAAGACCCTGGGTTCACCTATAGGGATCCAACCTTTACCAAGCAATCATACACACATCTGGAACGATACCAAAATTTGTAACCCAAATCTGGTTCACTTCAGAAGCCTTTGTTTGGAATCTAGTTTGGATATTAGAAACCCGAAGTATCAGTCTCAATACCAGATACCTCACATTGGATCTAGGTTGGGACTACCAAAAGTCATACCAACCCCATGATAGTTTTAAGTTAAGTTAAGTTTAGGTTGGTTTTAGTATTGTTAAGTTAACTACTAATTGAACTTGTCACAAAGAATAAAGAAACAAGAATTACTTAAGAAGATAAACACATCAAATAACTAAGAATAAACTACTAATAATATAAACAGTCTAACGAATCCAAAAGTTTAGAGAATACTAGATGGATACAATCATCTAAAGATGACAACACTAGAACATAGGAGCTTTCCACTCATAGACAAGCTTCTAATCACCATGATCCAATGCGTATGAAGTAATTCTTGCGACCCTCGACTTATTATGCAAATAAACTAAACCTCTGGTGCCACTTCTTTATTCAAGCCTCATGACAAGTATCGCACTAGATGTGTGTATGATTCCTTGGTAAAGGTTGGATCCCTAAAGGTGAACCCAAGGTCTTTTAGCCACACACCTTTAGGAATATGTTTCTTTTTGGCAGACTCTGGGAAAACCCATGATTGTTGAAGAGCCGAGATATCCTTATTAGTGAAAGTACGTATCTCGTCTTTAGGATTGTGAAGCAAACGTTGGGGCTAAAAATCACGAGTGATTTCAGCACTAGTAGTGGCTCTAGTACGTTTGTTTGTCATCGGGTTTTGCAAGTTAATTTTTTTTGCAAGTGGTAAAGAAAAAAGAGAAGAATAAAGGGAATACCTTTTGAATAACAAGAATGTGGTTTTAAAGGCAAAGGAAACCCCTACGTATAGAGATGATGAGAGATAAACTCCAACGGCTACTCCGCAATGAGTGCCTCGGATATAACAACATGTCAAATCGACTGACATGTTGACGTCAGCACTTGAGTGTTTATCTAGAAAAATTATGACCGTTATCTCTCAAATGCATAACGTTATAATTTTAGGGTCATTACTGTTGGTGCTGAATATTTGAGGGATATATTTATTATGTATACCGAGTGTACATCCCCGGGATAATTGGGATATTATTGTGTTCAGGGCATGTCTATTTGATATATCCTAAGAATGACTAATAGTCCTTGTCGAATTAAATCCTTTATGCAGGTCTAATTCAACTAACTAACTGAAGACTCGGTCTTGCTTAACTCTTGGAGGATCAATTGATACCAGTTAGAAGAGGTATGAGGAAGGGAAGACTTGCAACGGCTACTTGGACCTACTACATGCAATCCCGTATATCTCGGGATGTTAGTTATTTCATTTTCTAGTATAAGGGACTTTGGTCGATCACTTAGGACACCTACAGCTTTCTACTTTCAGCTATTACTCATTTTCTTTCACTCACAACACACTTACCGATTGTAGCACTTAGTAAATCAATCCATAAGTTTCCAAAGTTGTATTTTTTAATTTCTTTTAATAAAATCATCAAAGCAGGGGACTTTTTTCTGCTCCCGAGGTTTTATTCCAGACATCTAAACTGATCAAGGGCTTTCCTTGTATATCTCGTGTCCTTTATTGCTACTTTACCTTTATTCTTATTTGTTTCATCCCAAGGATGTCATTGTTTTAATATCTGTTATTATAGTGATATCCTGAGCATATCAGTCACTAATTGTCAAACCTTTGTCTTTATATTTAAAACCTCAGTTTTCTCAAGATATTACTAATTTTATTATAACAAGTTTACAAAACTATTTTAACACTCTACATTACATAATTAATTTAGAATACAAAACTTGCTTGTTAATTTTTTGACCAAAACAATTACTATGGTTTCTTCCTTTTTGAAATGAGATAAAACAAGTTGGATTTATAATAAAAAAGTGTGTAACTCTACTTGTGGTAAAGTTACATGTCTCTTAGTGCTAAGGACGAAGTATAGTTAAGGTCAGGAGGTGTCCCACATCTATGCGTTTTTTCCTCAGTAGTATAAATTTATGTATTTTCGTCTGAAAATTTTACACGTATTAAGTCCGACCCATAAAAAGTTTTTCAAACTCCATCACTGCTTAGTCTTTAAAAAAAGAGATCCAATGTTCAAATCAAAGCAACGGGAAAATAGAGTAGAGTACTAATTGCTGTAAAAAAAAACCCTTAAAAACCCATGTATGTCCAAAAATTGCAATAATTTCTTTTATCCTAAATGGACATGATCATTAAATGTTTGGCACAAATCGAATAAACCAAAATCAAGTAAAAACCTTTGCATGATTTTAAATTGTGTTTATGGTCTGGTACGTATATGTAGGCACTTGTAGATGCAAACATGCATGAACATTGAAGGGATATGGTCAGTGGTGGATTCAAATTTTTTTTACTGGGTTTTCTTTTTTAGGTGTTCCAATTTCATATGAGCAAACATAAAAATTTCGGGTCGGTTAAAGGGTTCGGGTCGGTTTGACGGTTCGTGTCTAGTAAGGTTTATCACATAATAAAATACGATACAATAATGAAAAAACATCGTCATTTGAAATTTAAAGCACGTAATATAAATACAATTGTCTTTAAGGATAAAAAACATACCTACAGTTGTTCTCTACGAGTTTTTATCTTTTGAAAACGTTGCATTACATTCTTGACCGAAACTTGTTGTGGTAGCTCCCTAATATCAAATTAAGGTTTCAATTAGTTAAAAATACACAAAAATGTTTGTACCAAAGTAAATTGACAATACATTAAGGTTTATAAACTTAAGATTTCAATTAGTTAAAAATACAAAATTGACAATACATGGTTGGTTACATAAAAAAAGGAATAAAAATGTGTTCATGCATCAGTATCTGCACCAAAGATTCTATTCTACCATCTTTTTTAGCTTATGCTTCATTGGCCATAAAAACCAGAAGTATATATACAGAAGAAAACAGTTCCACCTCATACCCCAAACAAGATTAGAAAATTCTTAAAATAAACACACACAACATATATTAACTTCTGCCTAATGTTCTTTCTCCTTAATCCACCTGCAACCTAAAAACTGATATAATTTGAACTTCTACTTCATTACATCAGTGCTACATCCAACCTAAATTGGTCTCTTTTGTTTAATTTTTATTATATCTACAAAGTCCCACTTCCTATGCATTAACAACAACACAAGAAAAACCCAACTTAACAACCTTGAGCACAATCAGAAGTTTCAGAACCATAAGACTAAGCAACTAGTAGCTCATAACCAACAAGAGCTCAAAAGCTGACACAAACAAACTATGTAGGATAAGATAATCAGCCCTAATCTTCTCTACCCTAAGAAGCTCATGAATTTACAAACCAAAAAACTAAAATAGACAGTAAAATATAGAAAATAAAGAAAGATAAAATAAAAAGATAACCTTTGGAGGGTTTCTTATTGGGATAAGAAGACCTAGTAGGCAAAGAAGAAAGCTTGGATTTTCCAGGAGATGAACAATCTTTGTTGCCATTGGAATTAAAAGCAGGTCCGGAACTAATGGCGGTTGGAGGCGGAGGAGGAGGGTAGGAGCGAAGCAGAGGTCAGGGGAGGAAGGTTTCGGGCTGCTGTTGGCTGCTCACTACTGTCTGTGTGTTTTTGTTTGGAAGGGGAGGAAGGTTTCGAACGCTAGCTGTCCGGACTTTATCGCGTTCGCAGTTTCCATCTTTAAGATGTAGCAATTGTCTGTTACATGGCCGTAATCTTCATGGTATTCACAATATTTGGTGGTATCTACATTCTTTCTTCGGTGACTCAATTCTCTTGGTTTCTTGAATTGTATCTGCTCAGTTTTCAAAACTTGAGATTAGGGTGTTCTTTTTACCCGATAACCAAAAACCGAACCGAACCCGAAGTGACCCGATCCGAGAAACTACCTTACCCGATTAACCCGAACCCGATTAAGTGCATACCCGAACCCGACTAGAGTCTTTAGGGTCGGTCTTCGGATTAGTTTTGTATAATTCGGTTTGACCCGAATAACCCGAATAATTCAAAAACAAATAAATGATCAAATTTCCATATTTTTATGTATATCAGGGTAGTGTTTTTGTAGCCAAATTTGCAACTAAATATTGTAGCCCATGTTGTGGTTTTATTTTACACATATTGTAGCCCAAATTGATAGAAATACGCAACCCAAATGGTTGAAAATATGTAACTCAAACACCCGAACCATTAACTGATAATCATTTAACCCGAACCGAAAAACCCGAACCCGATTAACCCCATAACCGATAACCATTTAACTAGATTGGGTCGGTTATTGGGTAATATTTTCACTACTGAAAACCCGAATAACCCGACCCGAATAACCCGATAACCGAAAACCAAACCCGATGAACACCCCTACTTGAGATGGTGTTTTGGTCAATGGGGTCCAGTCGTAGTTCTTCTTCAATCGTCCGCTCTGATCACGCAGATGTTTGTTGCTTAGTAGTTGCGTGCATCTTGAGAGGAAGAATAATTCCCCTCTTCTGCTGTTCCTGGATTCTTGTCCAAACGGATTGTTTCCATTTGCCTTTATTGCTGGATCCCACCTTGTTACTGTTATTATTATGGAAATTTCATGCTTGTTGGAAAGAGCGCTCAGACGAAGCTTAGATCTTAGCTGCTTCAATCGATTTTTCCCAAGAAGTTAGTATATCGTCCTTCCCAGTAAAACACTTCATTAACTCTTCACTCCGGACTCCCTGGATGAAGCCCGCATGGGTGAGCTTTTCTCCGCATCCCATTTGCAATCCTTCTTTATTGTAACAGACTATATAGTCATCTACAGTTTCATTATCGTTCCGCACACATAGTAGGATGTGAGCCTTGTCTTTTTTGTGCTTGCGTAGATGTGAGAAGTGATTGGTGAACTTCTTTATCAAGTAGTCAAAATCTGCAACACTTTCTGCGGGAAGATTTTTATACCATACTCTTGCCGCACCAGTTAAGGTTTGGGCAAATAGTGGCACCAGACTTGGACTGGCCACGAGACGAAACTTCCAGCGCATTCGAATGCATGCAGATGGTCATCAGGGTCGCGCAAACCATCGTACTTCCCGATGCTGCTAGGAAGTTTTACCCCATGTGGGATTGGGGCAAGAGTAATGCGCTGACAGAATTTCGATCTTTCTGCAAAGGATTTTGGCCTGTAGGGCTGAAATCTTCGTCTATGCGAGTGTGTGTGCTCGCCACCGACTTTGAATGTTGCTTGAAACTTGACTCATAATTGACTTCATCATCAGATTCTTCATAGCCATCAGGCTCATCGTCTAGGCTGATGTAGTCCTGATCGCGAGTATCTCTACCACGATCTCCACCACGTACTGCTTGATGAGGTCCTTTGGGAAAACGGCTACTCTCATTCCTGCCTTGAACTGGGTCACGTTCTTGGCCTGAAGTCCTGTAACTTAGTGTTTTCTGGGTATCTTTCTTGGCCTTTGCCAATACTATTTTTTGGTATTTTTCCACGTTCTTGGCGTTTTCCCTGGCCAGCCATTCGTCTGGGTATAAGGAATCCGATCAGTATCTTTATTCTAACCTAGCACAGCTCCGTCTTTGTCAGAAGTGAAGTTAAAAGACAAATTGGGAGCTTTCTGGGTTGCCTTCTTTGTGATGGTGTTGGGAATAACAGCATCAACTCCATTGTCAATTGTGGCATCAACATCCACAAGGCTTGAAAATTTTTGTTCCATAGGTAACAGTTTAAAGATTGAAGCCGGTTACAGATGGCGCCAATGAAGAAACAAATAGCCTTACCTCTTGGTAGGGATGATATAACTACTGATCCACAAAAACGATCCTTCACTAATATCTCTGTGGCACTTGAAATCCTGTAAAATGGAAAAGATGTTCGAGTAGGGAGACGACTACAAATGTATTTGTTTTATAACAAAAACTTGGTGATAAGGATACTATTCGAGATAGCTTTTAGGGTTAGCAAAAAAGTGTCTCCTCTATTAGGGAGATCCTCCCTTATATAGAGTTTGACATATGCCATAATCATCCATAACCCTAATCATAATGGGCCAAGGCCCGATTAGGGTTGTCTCCACTACCCTAAGTTATATTAGTAAAGCGATCAATTAGGATCATATATAAGGAAATATGGAACAGATACCGCTTTTACCGCTATCGGCACGCGATTTTCCATGATTGTGGGAGAGTGGAGATTGCGGGTGACGTCATGCTTCTAGGTGCGCGCCTGGTGCACATTGCGCAGTGTCACACCCCGCCAAGGCGGAAACACGGGATGTAACGACCGAAATGTTTTCAAGCACAAGGTTCAAGCAATACACGTTTTTATTTAAATAGTACCACCACTAAGGATGGATATCGTCATAAGTGATACAAAGTAACATAATAATAACTAGAAAGTATGATAGAGTCTAGCATTCATAATATCAAATCGAAACATCGTAAGATTGACAAAACCCATCTAGTGGTACAACGTGGTGTATGCTCGAACCTCTCTCTCAAATCCCTGTGGCCCTCCATTAGTTACCTGAAAAACATGCATAACGAGTTTTTGTCAACAATAATGTTGGTGAGTCTACAGGTTTGATTGTACTGTAAAATGAACGTGTCATTCGTGTTTGACCAATCATAAGCTAGCTAAGCAAATGATCACTGTGAGAACCATGAGTCTCGTAACCAAACCTCTTGACTGTTGTGCCTCGCGCATTGTACACTAAAGACAATGTATGAATAGTAGAATACTAACACTCTTTTGTATGTAACCGGTTAGAGCGACTAACCAAGAGTGGCAGGGGCGAAGGTTACTTGGGGCCAGGGGTGGCCCGGGCCCCCCTGTTTTTTGGCGCAGTAGTGGAAATTTGCGATTTTCGTAGGTAAATTGCGTCCGGCCCCCACCGATTTTCCACTACCGATCAAAAAAAATTTGAGTCCGGCCCCCGCTGATTCCAAAACCAAGCTTCGCCACTGAAGAGTGGGGGTGTCAACCCAATAGATCTATTTAAGTGTTCCATGGCTAAATGTTTAGCTAACGGTTACAGTGAACGTTGTACGAGGACTAGTGAGCTCATGAACCAATATGTCTCATGTTCCACATGGTAGTCATGATAGAATGTACACACACTTGAAAATGACACAAGTATTGATGCATGTATTTCCCCCAAAAAAATGTAAAATAGTAAAATGGGGCCGTAGAAACTCACCTGATGATGATGTAAGTGGTCTAGTGGGCTGGTAGATGGTCACCGTCCTGACAAATGATACCCTATGATCATTATGGACACGGTAAGTCACCCGGAGGTTGTTTATCATACAAATTGTTCACCCGACACTTGTGGGCCATTGTGTTTAATGTGTTTTGTTGTACATGGCACTCATTAGTGTTCTATAAAACATATGATTCCAAGACTTTTGGTGTTTCGAAATGTAATTTCCATGGTGAACTATAATAGGCCCCACATGGGGTATTTGGACCGTGAGTTAGCACCAAGTCACCACGTATGGTTGGTTTTTTGAGAAAACATGGCTTAACATAGGTGTAGAACCCTTTTAAGGTCCATTTATAGTTAACGCATGTTTCGGTTCTTGTTAACATATGTTAGTTAAATGTAGCCGATTGGTTTTCATTGTACAAAAGAAAATACCGATTAGTTAATGGATCATCTTAACCGTTTCTAAGCTTATTTGAGCCTTGTAGTGTTATCACATGATATATTTGTGAGTTTTGCATCATTTTAAGTCTTGATCACCACGTGATTAGCCTTAGCTTTAGACTTAAGCCAAGTGGGCTCGTATTCATGTAATCCGACCAATTACATGGTGATCCAAGTCGTACATACAATTCAACTACTCTTGATTATAATAAGACCGATTCATGGAAAGCCTATCCTTTTGATCATGATTCACGAGTTGTGCTAATGCTAAGCCGATTACTTGTGGGTGGTCATGACATTACAAAGTATCCTAGTAGTGCAAGGGTTGATGATTAGTTAACTAGATGTGCTATTACTACAATATGGTGATTAGTTTAGTGATTTATCATCAAGTAAGGCAATGTAGGTGACTTGTGTGTGAGTATAGGACCGATTGCTTATTATCAAAGGTTAAAGGGGTTGAGTGATCATACTAGCCGATTATAAAAGACTTGTAGAGCTTAGATTACTTACCTAGTAGAGCAAAGTGAGGATGGCCGATGATTAAAGCCTTCGGGTCTACTAGTTTTCCTTCCTAGATTGCTCTTGATGGTTCTTGAGTGAAGGTGGGTGTGGTTCGGCCTAGAGAGGGAGCCGAGAGAGTTAGAGAGGTGAGGTGTGGTTTCAAGTGTTCTTTGATGCTCCTATTTATAGTGAATCGATGGGTGAGGACAAGAACAAAAGAGGTAATGTTCATCATCTTGGGAAGTGCTTTGATCTTTGATGTTAATCATCATTTGGTGTAAGATAGGTGTAAGCTATAATCAAACAAAAAAAAGGCTAGCATACTTGAGCCAAATTGCATGCTTCTACCAAAGAGGATGGGGTTGACTTGGATCATCTAACTGTCATAGCTTGTTTGATGCCAAAATGGTGCAAGTGATTACCTCATCTTACTTCTAGATGGATTACATCTTGCAAGGGAGTGTGTTGGGAACCGATTTCTTTCTTGTTTCCTTGTATAGGGTCGGCTATAGGTAGTCTAGGACAATTAGATTAGATAGTGACATTTCCTTGTTCCAAAGCTTGTATCTAAGTGTTCTTATGGGCCGCAAAAATGAGAGTAGGGTAGGGATGTTTGTTTGTTTCTTGTTATGGAAGGGTAGTTGTCTTAGGTGATTGAAGTGAGATAGTTTTTCCTAATTTGGTGTAATGTTGGAAGGTTCAAGGTGATAGAGACTTGTCATGAAGCTTGAAATCGGCTAAGGTGTGCAAGGGGGTTTCCAACTTAAGTCATGATCATGCTTGGGATTGTGTGAGCTAAGAAGGTAGGTTATCACTTTAGTATAACTCTTAGGTGTGTCATGGACTCCTTGTTGTCTTGGGAGGCTTCAGCCGATCATGTGCAAGAGATTAGAGAGTAGTTGACTTATCTAGAGAAGTGGACTTGGTTGTTTGTTACCTTGTTTAATGAAAGTTGACATTCAAGGTGTTAAAGTTGGCTAGATATAGGTCAAATGTGAAGATCCATGAGGTGTTAACTAGCTAGTCATGTAAGTTTAGATGGTTTAGTTGGGTAGGGTCTTGTTTTGCATATTGTAGTTGAGTAGTCATGCGTACATGATGATATATGTGAGGTGTCGTGTGTATATATATACATATGAGTATAGCTTGTGTAGTTCCAAGACAAGTGGCTTTGCTATGATCCAAGACTTTAACATATTATGTTAATCAATCGGTCATTCATGTTAATAGTATTGTGATTGTACATTGTGTTTATTAAGTAGTCTCTAGTTACCCTTTGGTATAGGAATATCATCGGGTCTAGAAATGGTGAGAGTTGATTAAGTTTTGTGCCTCTTGATGACGACATTAACATGTATTTTGTTTCTTATGTGTCATGGGTTTGTTTAATGATATCCCATGATGATCTTTGTGTTCACAAACGTGTGTTAGGGGAGCATTACCATGTGTAACAAGTGTACTGTGTTAAGTTTTCTGATTAACTCGTGCTCTACTAACCTGGGGGGGGGGGGTATAATGCATGGAAATTATGGAATGATGCACATAAAATGACAATTATAAATGAAAAACGTACTAATGTTGACCGTGTTTATTGACTGTTGTCACATTCTCCCCTTGTTTTGGAATTTCGTCCTCGAAATCGAGTTTCCCTACCAATTTCAGTGGTCTTAGGAAAAAGAGCTGGGTACTTGCGTCTCATTTAGACTATCTGTACCTTGAATGACGATGAAAGCTTATAAAGTCCTAGACTCTTATTCGAGCAATTTGGATTACTGCTTTATTTATGCCGGACCCACTTGACAGTATAACCACGTCACTAGATTTTTGGATATCAAACTTGTTGAAAGCGGGTATAACAACACTAGTGTTGTAGCTCTATTATTGTAGGTATATTAATTTTGCTTGATGGTACGAGTTTCCAACTACTGAATTCTTACCTTTTTATAGTAGAAATTTTCTTGCGGCATAAGTTTAATAGGTATCTAGGATTGATAGCTGCTTGCTTCTCATGAAATTGATATTATTAAGGATCATATAATTTCATTCCATGTAGAAGTATACGGCCACATCACCATTTACAAATTATATTATAGTATCTATTAAAGGAAAGACATTTCTACAGTGTCCTTCCTTTAATTTATTATTGATCACAAACTTTTAGGTTAACTTTATTTTCTGCCACTAATTTTTAGATTAACTTTATTTTCTTTTAATTGAACCACCAAATTTAGACTACAAAATTTTTACCTTTTAGGATTTAAAACTTTTGCCACTAACTTTTTGCTTAACTTTATTTTCTTATAATTTGACCACCAAACTTAGACCACTATTTTTTTTAATATATTATTTGCCACTAACTTTTAGGTTAACTTTATTTTCTTCAAATTTGACCACCAAACTTTTAGCTTTTATGATTTAAAACTTTGGCCACTAATTTTTAGCCTAACTTTATTTTCTTCCAATTTGACAACCAAACTTAGACCATCAAACTTTTAGCTTTTAGGATTTAAAACTTTGGCCACTAACTTTTAGCTTAACTTTATTTTCTTCTAATTTGACCATCAAACTTTAGCTTTTAGAATTTAAAATTTTGACCACCAAACTTTTAGCTTTTAGGATTTCAAACTTTGACCACCCAACTTTTTTTGCATTGCACTTTGGCTTTAGCTTTTAGGACTTAAAACTTTGACCACAAAACTTTTAGCTTTTAGCCGCGAGTATTTTTTTTGAAGCCCACGCGAGAATAACATTCACTTAATATTATCTTTTATGTCCACGAAACCTTTCACGCAACAGGAGCTCCCATAGCGACGCACAATCTTTAACGTCCACTAAATCCTCAACGCAACAGGAGCTCCCGTCGCGAAGCGCGGGTAAAAAAATCCTAGTTGATTTTCATTTTGTTTAATTATATGATATACTTGACTACTAAGTTTTGAAACACACTTATCCAAATTACTTCACCACCTCATTATTATAATTATTATTTGTGATCTATTTTACTAATATTTTTGTGTTAACCGGACATTTTAATTTCTCAAAACATCGATTCTTTTAAGGAGATTTAAACAAGAGTTCTGTATTTATTAATTTAATTATTATTATTATTTAAAAATTCAGGTTATTACATTCTAGCACATGTTCTTGTCATCAAACACTATTAACTACCAAATTGTAAGCATCAAGTCAACCTTCTTTAAGTCACCCAACCCACTTTTAAGTTTTGTTATCAACCGAACAAAATTGTAAAGAGAGAACTCAAAACACAAACAACTTATTTAAATTAACTAATGCATCAATAAAAAATAACTGAAAAATATGAAATCTAAACGAACCATCCGCCTAGAGGAAGTAACAAAAACTTTAGCCGCTCATGGCTATGGTAATCTTCAATCTTCATGTTTAATCCTCAAACAAAAACCACACTCTTTTTTTCTTCTGTTTCCTTGACGCAAAGCAGCCTAACGAGTTCTCGTAAAACCGTCCCTGTTGTGTCTTCCTCATTTTCATAAGGATGGCACGTGTCGATGATGTCTGCCATAAATCATTCATCACTAACCAACGAATTAGTTGTATGCAAAAAAACATTTAAAGGGTGCCTTGCCCCCCCCCCCCCCCCCCCTTGCTCAGTAGTTTAAATTTACTAGTATTCTGTCTGAAAATTTAATAGGTATTGAGTCCGTCCCCCCCTAATTTAAGATTCCCGTAACTTTTAGGACTTTCGACTCACTTAAAATTTTTTGATCCTAAACAGACATGATCATTAATTATATGTGTGGCGCAAATAGAATGAATCAACTAAAATCTAAGGGGGACGGGGCGCTTTACTTGGTTTTTTTTTTAACTTCATTGATTTCTACCAATCCTGCACTGCCACATCACTTATTGATTCACTTCACTGAAACAGTTTTTTGGATGCAACACTTCACTGGAAATAAAATAGAGAAAAAGACAAAGGTGGTGAGTTTGGTATGATGGAATGGAATGGGTCATTACGAGATAATGAAAAATAGTGTGTTTGGTTAGTTAAAGGAATGGAACCACCCATTCCACAAGGCATTCCATTCCCTCAAAACCATCCCATCCACCCCCATGTTTTTTTTCATTCCATCTCTCATTCAACCTTTATTAACAACACCATAAGCCACCACCCACAACCACCAACCACCATCGTCATCACCCACCACCACCAACCACCATCGTCACCACCCACCACCATCGTCACCTCCCACCACCGCTGCCACCACGCCCACCACCATCGTCACCACCCACCACCGCCGTCACTACCCACCACCGTTTCCCGCCCACCAACACTGTCGCCTACCACCGATGCCACTACCATACACCACCACCGTCGTCACCACCCACCACCGTCGCTGCCACCGCCACCCACTACCTTCACCCAC
This sequence comes from Ambrosia x helenae, assembly GCA_030844895.1. NCBI lineage: Eukaryota > Viridiplantae > Streptophyta > Magnoliopsida > Asterales > Asteraceae > Ambrosia > Ambrosia x helenae. Next base: position 107,026 of record JAUTDX010000484.1, read on the forward strand.
CCACCACCATCACCCACCCATCACCGCCGCCATCCAACACCACCCAATGCTGCCGCCACCGCCTACCACCGTTACCCACGCATCGCCGCCTCCACCACCTGCCACTGTCACTCACCACAATTTCCTCTACCCACCACTACTGTCGCCTCCACCCACCACTGCCATTACTCACCATCGTCACCCACCAACCATCACCACCATCCACCTCCACCCACTACCACCATCGCTACCACCCACCACCGCCGTCGCTACCAACCACCACGCTACCGCCACACACCACCACCTACCATCACCGCACCAACCGCTACCCATCGCTACCCATCGCCACCCACCACCGTCACTACTAACCATCGTCGCCACCAACTATCACGACCTTCCACCTCCACCTTCCACCATTGCCACCGCCGCCGCCGCCATCCACCACCGTCGCTACTGCCACATATCACCACCACCCACCATCATCACTCACCACTGATTTTATTCCTTCGTCTTTTCCTGCCTATCCAACAACACAAAGTAATGTTTTGTTTCATTCTCACATGGCAACCAAACAAGACATGGAATGGTAATGATCCATTCCATTACCTTGTCCATTCCATTACCTCGTCCATTCCATTCCCTCATCCATTCCATTACCCCATACCAAATAGACCCAAAAGGGGGACATACAAACTCACGGAAACCCTCCACGGATCCACTAGCAGCACCACCGGCAGCGGTGTTACAATGCTGATAGTAAGTTACCCGTGAGCATTTCTGGTTGTGCCCCGTCCCTAATAAATAAATTTCTGCTTGATCCTTAATTGAGTTTGTGGTCGAAACCAAACAAGCAGCATAATATAATATCTCTTGCAGCACAAAATCCCATTTGAGATCGATACTGATTTATATATTACTTTCTAAATTTCAACGACCATTTTTATAATAATTCCTGGCAGTGAGCAAGCCACATAGCCAACCTGATTCCGTTGCTACTCGGGCACATAAATATGTTGACATGATTGTTGCCAACTTCAGATTTGTTGGCAAACTTCTGTATGTAGTTATGGCCTTAAATTAATTATGGAACTTCCTAATTAGCTAGGTATAGAATATGACATAGTCACATAGGATATATTCTTGTTGCTTGTCCTTACAACTGGCAAATCTTCATCTTGTATATATAGACTTTTTTTTGAAGGTGATTTTTCTATGTTGTGGCAGAGATCATCACAACCCCTTAGAAGGAGATCCTCTAGCCACTCTACAACGGTCAGACTATGTTGTCTTAACCGGGCCCACGCTGACGCGAGAGTGGCCGACCCACAAGCGAGTCGAGGTTGCGCATAAGGGGCACTAAGACTTCCACCCGGAAAAATTTCCGGCCACCTGCCACTTGACAGATGTTACACCCTCCACAAGAGGCAAGCCTCTCTGGAGTAAATGCACGGTAGTAGAAAACCTGGGGGCCATCAGAATCGAACCTTACCCCTCCGAAGAGAGTAGGCTTAACCATCACTTGGCAAAATATCCAAACCATAAATGTTGAGAATGGGGATCGAACCCTTGATCACATAAAGTAAACAAAGGCCACTCCACTACTATGGCTGGATGATTGTATATATACACTTTTAGTTCCAGATTTTACTATTAAGTTAAAAAATGTGTACATGGTCTTGAAGATGCTACATTTAAATTCTTCATAACTTCTTAAATATCAGGTTCTGTTGTATCTTCGTTCTTCCACACACGAACAATGTGTAACAACCGTGGAAACAAGGGAGGGTCAAGAGGGTTCATCAACGCTCCGTCTACTGAATTCACTTGTCCTACATTGGTATGGAGAGTAAAAGTGGATTGGTTTATATATGAAAACCACTTGGAAGTATCAAATCTTATGTCTCACATTTTACTTGGCCACCTACCCACGCGCAGGGGGAGGGTGCAAAAACGGGTTTCTGGTTGTGATTCCATCGTGTCACCCCTGCGACCTGTGTACACGAATGCCGCTCCAAAAATCCGGGTACGCGTGACGCTAGGTTTTGCTCTTTTTTCCTTCGAACTGCTGCATATACGATTGGTTTTTTGTACGTGCAGCGGCGGTTCGTTTTTGTTCTTTTTTATTCGTCTTTCTTCGTTTTCGTGACTGCAGCGACAACTGTTTTCAGCAGCAGCGACCGACCTGTTTCCGAGCCTCTGATTCAGTCAGCGACGCCTCCAAATCTAACCGTTAGGTTACAGAATAACCTAACTGAACAGGACCTAACTAACACACCATCATTTGATATGGTCGTTAGGTTATTGAATAACCTAATTAAACATTGAGTAATCTTTTGGTGACCCCTTTGAGACAAAACTTAATAAGATGACTCGAAGGGTGCATAATCAAATTTTTTTTTTGTTACCTATGAAATTTGAACTCCTCACCATTAAAAAAGACGAAGTTTTATCCATCATGTTACAAGTAAACCAAAGATACAGGGACTGGAAATGTAAAAGAAGAAATAAACAGGGACTGAAAGTGTGTAATAGCTGTAGTTTGAAAGTTTGTTAGTGACAGTTAGTTTGGCGGTATAGTTGTAATAGTTTGTGTATAAATACTCCTTTAACAATCAATAATAATCAGTTGTGATTGTGTGAATCTTCTTCCTGTTTCTGTTATTCTCATTTCACAGCTAACAAATTGGTATCAGAGCTACCGGTTCTCGGCCTCCGATCACCAATAACTACCCATCACCACCGTAACTAACCACCATAACTACTTTTTGCCGCCATTACCTACCACCATTTCTGATCAATCCTTTCATTTCTATTCTATTCTTTTCGATTCTTGATCTAATTTTCATTTCAGTCCGTTGATTTAATCATTGCTGATTAAATCATTCCATTGATTGATCAATTTGTGATCAATCAATTCCTTAAAATCATTCAAATCTTCGTAAACCATTAATCATCATGACATCAACTCGTAATCAGACCTTAGAACAAAAGATTCAAGAACATGATAATACATTGATAAGATTGGAAACCAATGCTGGTAAAAGTTTAACTGAATTGGAAGGTCTGAAAACATTTGCACAGCAAAATGCAGAGAACTTAGCTGCAATGAAGACACAAATTGAAGCCCAAATCAATGAACTAATCAAGTCTATGCAATCTCAATCTGCTACCAATAGTAATAATAATAATAATCATAATGATAATAGTAATAATATGTTTCAATCCAATCCTCTTGGAATGAATCATAACACTCACAATTCTTATAATGATAATAATAATAATATAATTCATAACATTCATCAGATAACTGGAATGAATTATAACTCACACAGTAGCAGGTTGACTAAGATTGATTTTCCCAAGTTTAATGGGGATAATGTAGAGGGCTGGCTGTGTAAAGTTGAACATTTCTTTGCTATTGATAATACCCCTGAAGCAGTTAAGGTAAGACTTGCTATTGTTCATATGGAAGATGCAGCTTTGCTTTGGCATCAGTCTTTTGCAAAGTCTAGAGGGGGCAATATTGATGGTGTGGGCTGGAATGAGTATAAGAATGCAGTAACTTCAAGATTTGGGTTACTGTTGAATCAAGATGCCATGGGAGCTTTGGCTACCATTAGACAAACTGGTACATTAGATGAACTGAATAATGCATTTGATTTAGCATTGACCAGAGTCAACATATGTGATGAATATGCTGTTAGTCTATATTTGAGGGCTTTAAAGCCAGAAATTGGGTATCAGGTACGGTTGTTGAGACCCAAGAACCTACCTGAAGCATATTTGTTGGCAAGAATGCAGGATGAAGCCATCACTGCTATTCAGCCAACAAGTGCTAGGTATACAAGGAGTTCTTATAATAATACTCATAATAATAATAATAAGCCTGTTTCTGGGCCAAACACCAGTAAACTCTCCTTGTTACCCAACCCAAAACCATTGAGTTCCAAGAAATGGACCTTGACCCACAAAGAAATAGAGGAAAAGAGGGCTAAGGGGGAATGTTTTGGGTGTACAGAAAAATACACCCAAGGACATGTTTGTAAAAATAAACAGTTGTTTTCCATTGAGTTATGTGGAACTGAGGATTGTGGGTCAGAAGAGGTTGAGGATGAATTTGATATGACTGAGTTGATGAATCAAGATTTACAAAATATAGAACCTAAGATCTCTCTTAATGCAATGATGGGAGTTCCATCATTTTCCACTATGAGAGTTCAGGGAACTATTGGAACAAAAACTTTGCATATTTTGAAAGACTCTGGCTCAACTCATAATTTCTTAAATGAAAGTTTAGCCTATAAGATGAGATGTCCTATAGTTAACATTCCTGAAATGTCAGTCACAGTGGCTGATGGTAATAAGTTGAATTGTACAAAAATGTGCAAAGATTTCCAGTGGATGATGCAGGGCATCTGGTTCAAAGCAGATGTCATTCTTGTACCCTTAACCAATTATGATATGGTCTTAGGGGTACAATGGTTGCAGACACTAGATGATATTGTGTGGAATTTTAAGAAGTTGACCATGAAGTTTAAGATTGATGATAAATGGGTAGAGTTGAAAGGGCTGGATAATAATAAGGTGTCTTTGTGTTCTGTGGAAAAAATGGAGGAATTGTTGAAACAAGGGGAGGTGGTAACTGCTCAGATGTTCAGTATGCAGTCCACTAGTGATGACAGTTATCAACATGAATCTAAAGTCAATGGTTCATCTGAAGATAGTCCAGCTATACAACAACTTTTACAAGAATATGCTGATGTGTTTGCTGTACCAACTGGGTTACCCCCTAAGAGAGATTGTGACCACAAGATTACTTTGAAAGATGAAAATGTGACAATTAATCAGAGGGCATACAGGTATCCTGCTGGTCAGAAGGATGTCCTGGAAAAACTTACAAAGGAGTTGGTGGAATCTGGTGTGGTCAGGCCCAGTAGAAGTGCTTTTGCTTCTCCTGTGGTCTTAGTCAAAAAGAAAGATGGTTCTTGGAGATTTTGTGTGGATTATAGGAAATTGAATGATGCAACTGTCAAAGACAGATTTCCTATACCATTAATTGAAGAATTACTAGAAGAATTGGGGGAGCAACTGTTTTCTCAAAGCTGGATTTGAGAGCTGGTTATCACCAGGTCAGAATGGAAGAAGATGACATCCATAAAACAGCTTTCAGGACCCATCAGGGCCTGTTTGAGTTTGTTGTTATGCCCTTTGGGCTAACAAATGCTCCAGCTACTTTTCAGGCCCTAATGAACAATACTTTCAAAGACTTGATGAGGAAGACTACTCTAGTTTTCTTTGATGATATTTTAGTCTACAGCCCTACTATGGAACAACATATTGAAGATTTGCAACAGGTATTATCTCTTCTCAGAACACATTCTCTATTTGCTAAGAAATCTAAGTGTTCTTTTGGGGGCTCTTCAGTAGAATATCTGGGGCATATTATTTCTGGGGCTGGTGTTCAAACTGATCCTAATAAGATACTTGCAATAAAACAATGGCCTATTCCTGCCAATCAAAAACAGTTGAGGGGTTTCTTGGGATTGGCAGGATATTACAGAAGGTTCATTAAGGGGTTTGGGGCCATTGCTAAACCTATGACAGAGTTATTGAAGAAAGATTCTTTTCTGTGGAATGACTTGGCACAACAGTCATTTGACACATTAAAAGAAGCCTTAACTAGTGCCCCTGTACTAGCTTTGCCTGATTTCACTAAGGACTTTGTAATTGAAACAGATGCTTCTTCTAAGGGCTTAGGGGCAGTCCTCATGCAAGATGGACACCCTCTGGCTTTTAGTAGTAAAGCTCTGTCAATCAGACAACAATCCTTATCAGTTTATGAAAAGGAGTTGTTGGCCATCTTGCTAGCAGTCAAGCAGTGGCATCATTATCTGATTGGTAAGAAGTTTGTGATCAAAACTGATCACAAGAGTCTTAAGTATCTACTAGAACAAAAGATCACTACCCCTTTACAACAGACTTGGCTAGCTAAGCTCATGGGTTACACTTATGAGATAGTTTACAAACAAGGTACTGAGAATAAGGTAGCTGATGGGCTTTCTAGAGTTCCTGGTATGGCCTTATTTGAGATGGGAGTTAGTTCTTTAAGCCCCATTTTATTGGACAGAATCAAAGCTTCTTGGCATAGTGACCCTAAGTTGCAATCTTTCATTGATAAGATTCAACAAGGGGAATCTATTCCCAATGTCACTTGGGATGGTTCAATGCTGAAAAGAAAAGGGAAGATTTTAGTGGGAAATGATGAGGCTCTTAAGAAAGATATCCTGCAGCTGTTTCATAATTCTCCTACTGGGGGTCATTCTGGGTTTGTTCCTACTCTTAGCAGGCTGAGAAATTTTTGTTATTGGAAGGGCAGTTACAAAGAGGTATTTTCTTATGTCCAAAGTTGCCATGAATGTCAACAGGCCAAGTATGAACCTGTTGCCACTCCAGGCCTGCTTCAACCTCTACCAGTTCCTATACATGTCTTCACAGATGTGTCTATGGACTTTATTTCTGGCTTACCTACTGTTCAGGGTAAGAACACTATCCTGGTGGTGATTGATCGACTAACTAAATATGCTCACTTTATGCCTCTTGCCCATCCATACACTGCCCCACAAGTTGCTCAGGTTTTCTTAGACACTATTTTTAAATTGCATGGATGCCCTGTCAACATTGTTTCAGACAGAGATCCTATATTCCTTAGTCTTTTTTGGAAGGAATTCATGAGGCTGCAGGGAGTTCAACTGTGTTATTCTACTGCTTATCATCCACAGAGTGATGGGCAGACTGAAGTACTTAACAGGTGTTTAGAGTCCTACTTAAGGTGTATGTGTATGCATGCACCTAAGCAGTGGCTTAAGTGGTTGAGCCTAGCTGAATGGTGGTACAATACCACCTACCATTCAGCAATAAAAACTACCCCTTTTGAGGCCCTATATGGCTTCCCACCACCTGTTCATATTCCCTTCATCCCTAATGATACTAGGGTTGCTGCAGTTGAGGAGATTCATACTGACAGGGAAGCTATGATAGTCAAATTAAAAGAGGCCCTACAACAAGCTAGAAACAGAATGCAACAGTATGCTGACAAGGGTAGAAGTGATAGAACTTTTGAGTTGGGTGATTGGGTCTACTTAAAACTAAGGCCTTATGTACAGACAACAATGAGAACTCACAAGTACTCTAAGATTGGTCCAAAGTATTTTGGCCCTTTTCTTATAATTGAAAAGATTGGGAAGGTGGCCTATCGATTAGACTTACCTGCTGAAGCTCAGATCCACAATGTTTTCCATGTTTCTCTTCTAAAAAAGGCTCATGGTCAGCATACTCCCACGGTGTCTCTTCCAATTGGCCCTAGGTTTCTTCTTCAGCCAAGAGCTGTTGTTGATCGACGATTGGTTAGAAGAGGGCAGCGATGGGCTCAGCAATTGCTCGTTCATTGGCAAGATTTGCCAATCTCTGAAGCAACGTGGGAATTTGAGGATGATTTTAAATTGAGGTTTCCCTCTTTTCTTTCTTGAGGACAAGAAAGCTGCTGAAGGGGGGGCATATGTTACAAGTAAACCAAAGATACAGGGACTGGAAATGTAAAAGAAGAAATAAACAGGGACTGAAAGTGTGTAATAGCTGTAGTTTGAAAGTTTGTTAGTGACAGTTAGTTTGGCGGTATAGTTGTAATAGTTTGTGTATAAATACTCCTTTAACAATCAATAATAATCAGTTGTGATTGTGTGAATCTTCTTCCTGTTCCTGTTATTCTCATTTCACAGCTAACACATCACCTTAATATCTATAGAATAAAAGCCTTTGGTACATAACCAAAAGTCCAAAATTATATGTATTGGTTTCGTATGATATTCCATCAGTTTATAGGTAATAATTAATTAATCAAAGTAACACGTAGAGGAACTTTCTACCTCAAAAGACATTAATTTCAGTACTGGTCACCAACACTAACTGACTGATGTTTTATTTTATTTACATATCATTTCATTTCATTTCACACCACATCAAATTAATATAAAACAAAGTCTGTTTGGTGGAACAACAGCAGTCATGTGGTGAGGCATAAAGTGATGTTTGCTTTTGTGAGAGTTTGGTGACATGGAATTCAATTACCAATAAGAAAATTTTGATTTTCTGAATCCGATGTTGAATCCTGAAGGAAGCTGGTCCAATGATCATCTTCTAACGTTAAATTTGTAGGGAGCAAATACTACATTCACACTACAAAATTATAAATAAGTATCATAATCGAATATTACCTATGGACGAAATCTGTCAGCAATTGCAGATAGAATTTTGATAGAACCCTATTAAAAGTAAAAAAAAAAATGGAAATGGTAAATTAAAGTGTGCCTGAAGATATTTGTTTTTATAAGACTAAGGGGTGTGGTTCGGCAAAGGGCATCGGGGGCCTGACGTGGACCTGTCTGCCGAAGGCAAACACTGCCCCCCCCCCCACCTCGGATTTCAAATCGGTGCAAACGGCAACATTATGCCGTCCTCCCCGTCCCATTCATCGAGACATTTTTTGAATGTTGCACACATATTACCGTTGGCAACGGTATTATTTTAATTTTTTTTAAGTTTTCCCCTTTATTTGAGTTAATAGCCATTTTCGTCCTTGTGGTTTGGTCCAGTTTGCCACTCCAGTACAAAAGTTTTTTTTTTTGCAATTCCTTACCTGTGGTTTGGATTTTTTTGCCAAATTCGTCCTTTTGACTAACTCAGTTAAAAATTCTCGTTAATGTCAGGGGTAGGGTTGTCTTTTTACACCTCAGGGACGAATTTGCATTTAAAATTCAGTTAACCTTGAGGGACTGAATTTGCCAAATGATGAAAGTTTAAAAATTTTGATTTCCCTCTCCTGCTTCCCACGTTTTTGTTTCCGTTCACTTATTCCGGCCAAATTCCAGTCAATCTCCGGCGAGACCATAAAATTGATTTTAAATGTTTTATTTTGACTTTTAATCGCACCCATACGTCTCTCCACCTGTTTCTATCCATTCTGTGTCTTAATCGTGCATTTAAACAGTTGTAACCGTGTAATTAATCGAGTTTTATGAATGTAACCAACCGGAAGCTTTAAAACGACTCAAAACACGTCTTTTAAACATCCATTATATAAACTGAATACACTATTTGTTTTCTGCACCTCTAATCGCTCTAAACCCACAAGAAAACGCATCAATAATCGTCCCAATTACCTGCAAATCGAAGCTTTTCTGTTCGAACAAAGAAACTCCATTATCGAGTCATTAAGTGATTGTAAGTATAAGTTTTTCATGCCGTTTTAACTCTTCATTGATTCCTTTAGAAAAGCCCCTTATTTTCTTCACTGATCTGTTTCATTATTTGATTATTAGAATTAGGGCTAGGGTTATGGTTTTAAGTATGAAATGGGGAAGAAGATGACACTTAGTATATTGTTTAAAACAATATTTGTTTCAAATAATAAGCAACTTGGTGGCTTGGTCCAATGGTTATGTGTGTTTCTAGCTACAGCAGGTACTCGGGTTCGAGTCCCTTTAGCACCAGTTTTGAGTTCTTTTTTTTTTAGAAAACATAATTGTAAAATAAAAATAAATATGTTTAAATGCCAAATTCGTCCCTGAGGTGTAAAAAGACAACACTACCCCTGACACTAACGACATTTTTTAACTGAGTTAGTCAAAAGGACGAATTTGGCAAAAAAATCCAAACCACAGGTAAGGAATTGCAAAAAAAAAAAACTTTTGTACTGGAGTGGCAAACTGGACCAAACCACAGGGACGAAAATGGCTATTTACTCCCTTTATTTATATACCTTTTCCAAACAATTTTACCCCACATCAACTTTAAAAAACTACACTTTTTATACACTTTGAAGTTATTTTATATAAACATTCATGGATCCCAGGCGCCCTTTCTTCCCTAACACACCCGCTAACCCCTCAAACCAAGCCCCGTTCGGATCTTCATCGACACCTGGTACTCCCGCGTCACAACCACTCTCTTTTGGCGCGTTTAACACCCCTATCAATCAAGGGCAAATCCAACATCAAATGCAACAACATCAATGGCAACAACATCAAATGCAACAACATAAATGGCAACAAATACCCGAAACACAAAAACAACACGAGCACGATTTCGTTTCTTTGGCCTCGCACGATGATCACGTGCCCGAAACCCAACCGGCCCCTAGTAAGAAAACCGCAAAAAAAAAAGAAAAAAACGAAGCAATGATGAAGGCCCTGGTACGAAGGCGGACGCCCGTCCTTGGACTCCCAATGAGTTGGAGGCGTTAGCACAAGCTTAGATTATCGTTTTCTACCGACCTAATACTAGGTAAATTGTTAAAAAAAAATTCGGTTATATTTTTTTAAAATCTTTTCGGATATTAATATTTTTTTAAATATTTTCGGATATTAATATATTTTTAAATATTTTCGGTTATATATTTTTTTTTAAATATTTTCGGATATTAATATTTTTTAAATATTTTCGGTTACTAACTTTTTTTAAAATAATTGTAGCTACAAATGGGAGACGGGATGGTTTTTGAAACCAAGTTGTTAAGGAATTCTTCAAGTTATTGCAACGTGAAAAATATCGTCGGGTTCACTCCGTTAGTATCAAGTGTCGGGAGTTGATGGGAAAATGCCAACTTTTTTGCGGATTCTATCAACAGGCTTGGAATAATCGAACCTCGGGACAAAGTGATAAGAACGTCTTGAAGTTGGCTATTGAAAGATACAACGAAAAGCACGGGGCGTTTGCGTACATGAAATTGTATGAGATTTTTTCCAAGTGTGAAAAGTTCAAAGTGGTGCCTAATGAGGTGGAACAAGCGAAGAGGACAAAAACGAGCGCATCGGGGAGTTACAGTGGTGGTCAGTTGGATGCTCGTTGTACTATCAATATAAATGATGACCCGGAGTTTGAAGACGAGGCGCCACCACATGAGACCGAGAGGCCTATTGGAAGGGACCCGCGCCAAGAAAGCGGCCTCGAGCTCAAAAGGAAAGGCTGTTGATACCAATTCCGCGTCGAAAGATAAAGCGGTGGAGAAAATTGAAGAGTTGCTAAAAAACTTTAACGACTTTAAACAAGAGCAAACAGAGAGGTACTTGGAAAGAAAGAAGGAGAAGGAAGAAGCGGCGGCGAGGGATATTGAGAGGCTACAGATGGAAAAGAATGAGAAGGAAGAAGCCGCGGGGAGGGAAGCGATGAGGCTAGAGTTGGAAAGGAAACGCCTCGAAATGGAACTTTCGAAACAGGAAACAACCGAATTCGCGTTGATGAATGAAAGTCTCGAGGGCCTTTCGGAGACGGAACGTGCGGTGGCGGAGAAAATAAAAGACAAACTTACAAAAAAGATGGCTTGGAGGAACGTTCAATTTTTAGTTTTTTTTAATTTATTTTCGTTTTTAATGTTTTTCGGGTTTTTTTTTAAATTTCTATGTAATTTGTTTTTTAATTTTAATGAAAAAATATTAATGAAAAATAAAATCGATAAATAAATAAAAAAGAAAAATAATAAAAAAAGGAAGGGGGAAGGGGGAAGGGGAAACCATTTCCCCTAGAAGGGGGAATATGACGTGACGCTGATATGGACAAGGGGGAGGGAGTATGGAAGGTTTCCACACCCCATAGCCTAACTTACCCTACATAATTTTTAATTTCTAGACGTTATAGTTTTATCTTATTTATCAGGATATTTAAATATATAAAAAATACTATTTTAAAAAACTAAATTAGAATCACTGACGAATTGCCAAGATAAGTCTTGTTGGTAAAATGAGCAAGTAATCTATCGATAATTTGCTGATAAAGGGTCTTTCGATAATCCATTACTAATAACTCCATTGGTAATCTATTGGAAATGACGTATGTGGACGACATTCTAAAAGTTTTCTGTAATCCGTTGATAATGGCACTCTCGTCAATCTCTTAGAAATATTCATCTCGGTACTCTGTCGCAAATTGATTAACGTGGTCAAAATTATAACGGCCAATCACCGATGGAATCCTGTTGGTAAATGCGATCGTCGATAGACCACACTGGGTTATGGTCTTCGATGATCTTGTTCCGTTTTGTAGTTGTAACTGCTTAAATATGGCATGAGCTCGAACATGACTTGAACCAATATTCATGTCAACAACACAAACTTAAACTTAAACATAACTCACACATTTGCGAGTGTGTGGAATATATTTAGAGCATGTTTGGGATTGAGTTTAGAAACATATTAACTTACTAGATTATTGCTCGTGTGAACACACGGTTCAATAAATACTAATACTTTGAATTTTAATCTTTATTGAATAAAAATAAATCTAAACATGCATTAATAAAAAAGTTAAATCTTTATATAAGAATAATAAAACTTGAACGTAATCAATAGTTAAAATAAAATTCATAAGTTAGAAAAAACAACATGTAATTCAAATACTATTTGAAATGTTAGATAATGGTGTTCGTTCAGGGTCACATAAAAAAAAAGAAAAGAAATTCAATATAAGTTGAATTATTAAATTAAATATGGGTTAAAGTTTAAGTTACTTTTTACATTGATTAATTAAAGTTGTAACAACTTACCAATTAAAGTGTCACTTTTCGATTGATGCTTAGATCACTTAGACGTATCCTGTTTATACTTGAGACTAAAAAAAGTAAATAATCTAATTGGGAAAGCTAAAAGGTTTGAACGATTAATTTATAAAAAAAAATATAATTCAAGGCAATAATCTAACTCGAGGGTAAGTTAAACGCCACAAACAACTTGCCGAAAAAATTAAAATGACATTTTGAGTTAGTAAACAAAATGGCAGTGAGCTCATTTTACTACACATGGCGTCAAAAAGAAGTTTTATTGTTAGAAGAAGTGAGTGTAATATCAACTTTATATATGGAAGTTTATGCTAATATGTTATTATTTTGAAGTTGTACTAAGATGATAAGTTATTAGGTATTTATTTTATAAAACTTAGAAATGCACGTATCATAAAAAAGTAATTGACTTCGATTGAAAGTTCTTATGTTTTTTATTGTGTTTTAAAAAGCATTTTTGTTTTTTAAACAAATACCAAATATATGTGCGTATATATTCAAAGTTTATATAGTCATACATATGTAATTGTATACACTCAAGTAGAACCACAATAAACTTAATAAACAACCATGAAACTATATCATAAAAAGTGGTTAAGAAGATGTTTTACTTACATGGAAATGAATAACAACTTTCAAAAACCAAACCGAAATATATATGTAAGGACTTGAATTAGGATTAGGAAAAGAATTAATTTTTGAATTATGATTGTAACTAATTTGATAAATTTATAACCAAAAATTTTAATTGCTAAATTTTAAATATATTAGGATATCACTAATTTAAAGATAATACGTAAGTTTAATTGTTACTATTATTAACTTAAATTCAAAAGTTTGAAATTTTTTAAAAGCATCATATCATTCAAAATATCAAATTAAATGCACTAATTAAGTTTAATTGTTACCATTATTATCTAAAATTCAAAATTTAGAATATTTATATTGGGAACAAAAATTTAAAAATTACAAGTATAGATATTAAAATACAAAATTATTCGAATTTAATATTCGAATATTAAAATACAAAAATTTATATTCGAATATTTATCAAGTTTAACTAAAATCTATCAATTCAAATTATAGTATTCAAAATTTGAATTTTAACTTGTAACTAATTTGACAAATTTATAACCAAAACTATTATTTGATAAATTTTAAAAATATTAGGAAATCTCTAATTTAAAGTTAATAAGTAGGTGTAATTATTTCTATTATTAACTTAAATTAACAAATTTGATTTTTTAAAGATTAAAATCATTCTAAATTTTGACTTAAATGTCTTAAATGTATAATTAAGTCTAAATGTTACTATAAATTGAGAAATTAATAACCAAAACTATTATTTATTATTTGTTAAATTTTACATATATTAGGAATCTCTAATTTAAAGGTAATAAGTAGGTGTAATGGTTTTTATTATTAACATAAAGTAACAAATTTGATTTTTTTTAATTCAAATCATTCAAAATTTTGACTTAAATGTCTTAAATATATAATTAAGTCTAAATGTTACCATAATTATATTAAATTCAAAATTTTGAACTTTTATAAAATATCCAAAATTTAAAAACCAAAATTATAGGTATTAAAATTTGATATTAAGTACTTAAATTGAAAATTTAGTATTTGAATATTTCTAAAGTTTGACAGAAATCTATAATTTCAAATTCTAGTATTTAAAGTTTTGATTTTAACTTGTAACTTATTTGAGAATTTTTTTACCAAAGTCATTAATTGTTATAATTTAAGTAAATTTGGAAATTTATAATTTAAAGATAACCAGTAAGTGTAATTGTTACCATTATTAACTTAAATTTAAATTTTTAAATTTTTTAAAAGATTTAGAATATTCAAAATTTTGTTCTAAATGTTTTAGTGAACTCAAATTTTACCATTATTATCTTATATTAAAATTTTTAAACTTTTATAATACTAACTCAAATTTATAATTTAAAAATATATATGTTAAAATTTGAAATTAAATAGTTAAATAGAACATTTGTATTCGACTATTTATAAAGTATAACTGACATCTATAATTTCAACTTATAGTAAATAAAATTGGAATATTAACTTGTAACTAATTTGAGAAATTTATAACCGAGATTATTAATTATTCAATTTTAAATTTATTAGAAAATATTTAATTTAAAGGTAATAAATAGGTGTAATTATTACCATTATTAACTTAAATTCAAACTTTTTACTTTTTTTAAAGATTAAAGTCATTCAAAATTTCAAATTAAGTGTAACAAATGCATTAAATAATTTTAATTGTTACCACTATTATCTTAAAATAAAATTTTTGAGTTTTTATAATGCTAATTGAAAATTAAAAATTAAAATTATAGGTATTAATATTTGAAGTTAAATACTTATATAAAACATATAGTATTCGAATATTTTTTATGTTTAACAGAAATCTATAATTATAAATTGTAGTATTTAAATATTAACTAAAAGTTGTACATTATAAAGAGAACATATACATTATTTTGACTATTGTTATAGTATGTATTTTGAAAAGTTATTTAAGTGTTGGTTATATATGTTTGGAAATGTTTGTAAATAAAGAAAACAAAATGTAATTGGCAATCATATCAACAAAATTTATGTATTTATTTAGTACGATTTTTTGGTGTATTTTAGTCAATTATATGTTAGAATTAATTAATTAATTATTACGAATATATGTATACAAATAGTAAAAAGAACGAAAAACAATCATTAATTTTGATTTTTTAAAAGATATAATTTCGGTTTTAAATAAGGTCAAGTTAAAAATTAAATTATAAACGTGTTAAACCGTTAATATAAACCGCATAATTATATGAATAATTTAAAACTGGTTAAAGGTTGTTACAGAATATTCTGGTTTTTTAGTTTTTCAAAAATCTAAATTAAAAAAAATCAAAATTAAGACAATTATGAATAATTTAATAGTAATAATAATAGAAATATAGTATGATCAACATTAGTATGAAATTTTAATATAATTATATAAAAGGACAATTGGGATTAAATAATATGTTAACTAAAAGTATATAATACCTCCATATATATATATTTGAAAACATGAACATTAAAATATGCAAGAAAATAATAAATTATAATAAAAAACATATCTTCATCGTGAAGAACATGAAGACAAATTTATAATCAACAAACATCATGAAAACAAATTAAACAAATAACAAAATGGTGTTAATTACTAATACAGTTTATATATATATAATATATATATAATATATATATATAATATATATATATATATATGGGGAGGATCAAATGAGAAGAAACTTGATTTGAGAACAAAAAAAAAAGTTACATAATGGTTAAACATTAAATAGTTTAGAAAAAATTACACCGTTAGTCCTTATGGTTTCCACCAAATTTCAATGTAAGGTATTAAGGTTTATTGTTTCAATTTAAGGTATTAAGCTTCTAATTTGTTTCAATGTCAGGTATTAGGGACTAACCTAGTTAAAACTTAACTGAGTTTGAGGGTATTATGGTCTATTCACCTGTTTATAAAGAAACAAAATAAAAACCAAAACCTAGTTGTACAAGACTCGAACCTGGGACCTTGGCTTATTAAAAAGAACAGGCAAACCAGCTGATCTAAGCTACCAGATGGTTATTATTTTGATCAGAATCTTTATAATTGAAATCGATGCAGGTCATCTTCCCCAATTCAACCCAAACCAAACCCTAACCCTCGAACCTTGATCAATAAGATCCACTTCATCGATTGATGATTGATTGGTGACCGACACAATTATCCTTGTCATTGCCAGCCATCAATTTCGATATTACGACCAGATTCATGGTTAGTTATAACGATTTCAAAAGCATTTTTAAAACCTTCCAAAAACCCGATTCAATCATCTTAAATCCGTCGTTATTTCCAAACATTTATACACCCTATATATTCAGACCTGTAGCTCGACCAAAACGCATCCAAAATTTCTCTCTATCACATCCTAAATCATTCCCAATCGAAGTTTTTGTATTTCGGCTCACTTGTGCTCATTTACACCATCTCCAGTTCGGTATGATTCAATTACTCTTTGCTTTAGAATCGATTTATAGTTTAGAACAAAAGCCCCATGCTTTTGTTCATCATCTGTATTGTTTTCTTATTCAATCGATTGTGATAAGGGTTAGGGTTCGTAGGATATAAGCATTGGGGATTTTGTTTTAATCTGGTTGTTGATAAATATCAAACAGATTCCTTAAAATCAACAAACACCCACCCAGATCAACTGGTCTGGGCATGAGTCCATCACAGACCAGGTCTAGGGTTCGATATCTGCCAAGGCCGATTTTATTCCTTTTTTTCTTTGTTTCTTTCTTTATAAACAGGTGAATGGACCATAATACCCCTCAAACTCAGTTAAGTTTTAACTAGATTAGTCCCTAATACCTGACATTGAAACAAATTAAAAGCTTAATACCTTAAAGTGAAACAATAAAACCTTAATACCTTACATTGAAATTTGGTAGAAACCATAAGGACTAACGGTGTAATTTTTTCAATAGTTTAACTCTTCTTACATTAATTATCATCTATCTAATTAATTAGTCATTATAACACTTTATCCTACACATTATCAAAATTTATCCTACACGTATAAAAATTCATCCTACATATATCGAAAATTATCATATGTTTATCCTACACATATAGAGATTGTCATACGTTTATTCTACAAATATAAAAATTCATCCTATATATATCCTAAACATATTGAAATTATCCTACACTCTGAATAAGGTTTGCTTTGTAAGAATATATTTTAAAAATTAATTATGAGTGTCATTTATTTAACTAGTTTGCGGGGGTTACAAGAAAATAATAATGAATTTAACATTCAATAAAATTATTAAATGAAAGCTTCTTATTGGTTAGAATTTGTTCTTTTTTTTGTTACAAAATATTTTCTTCTCATTTAAACTCTCCACTATATATATATATTTGAAATATACATTAAAATATGCAGAAAATTTATTAATTATAATAAAAAATACATTAGGAGTTAAAAATCGCACCTTCAACATGAAGAACATCATGAAGAAAAGATTATCAAATAATCGAACATGGTTAATTAATAATGAAACTTATGTATATATACACATACACACATATATATTTGAAATGAACATTAAAATATGCTGGCTATTAATTAATTTTAATAAAAAATAGTATAAAATAATAAATAAAACATTTAGAGATAAAAAAAACCTAACTTCTACATGAAGAAAAATCTATAATAAAAAACATCATGAATAACATATTAACAAATAAAAAAAATGGTTAATTAATATAAAACAAATATAAAATCCAAAAAATTATAACAATATTGGACCATATCAACAAAAAACTAAATACCTAGAATAATATGATGTAGATGAATAAATCATGATGTAAATGATCAATATCAATACAAAAACTTGAAGATTGAACATATGAATAACAAAAAAAAAGCAATATAAAATACCATAATCATAACATGTAATTAAGATAAAAATAAGAATTCAAAAGATGAAACGAAATAAAGGGGACATAATACCAAATGATTAAGAAGAAAAGAAATAATTAGAGCTTGAAAAAAAATATTAAAATAAAAAAACATATCGTCGAATGGATGATAGATTCAGTATTATTGATCATTTCAAACTGTAATGGACAAAAAAAAAACATATTATGGATTGATCTTATGAAGAAAGCTCTCAAATATTAGAGATATAAGAAGATAGATGGAGGAAAATGAAAAAAAATATATATAAGAAATTAATTAGATTAGGGGGTTATATATGGCGGATAAACAGGTAAATATAACACAAAAAAACCCATAAACAAATAACATTCACCCATAAAGTTTGCAAAAACAATGAAATGATTGCTCACGACATGTCAAGAGATTGCCATGTGTACAAAATGGGAGGGAAAAACATTGAAGGTTCAATGATGGAGTGTCATGTGTACCAAATGAATTTTATTTATTAGTTATTATAGATATAGACTAGATTATATCCCTGAAGCTTTCCGGGATAAATAAATCTAATATGATGTGTGTTTCGAATATCCTGTTTTAACTAAATTATATCCTGGGAAACAAACCACTACCTTGTTGGCTTAAATTTCACTAAGTTAAACAGTGGATTTGATTTCATGTAACATCTATATAACCTAGTGAAATTTAAGCCAATGGGGTAGTGGTAGAGTGGTTGGGAAAAGACTTGGCGTTCCTTGTGATCCAGGTTCAATTCTCACCTCTCCATTATTTCTCTCGCATCCAGGTGAAAAGCGAATATGGGTGGTGCCGGTTCAATTCGGATGGGAGGTGATGTTTTACTGATTATGTCACTGTCGTGCCTTCATTCGGGTGGAGGTCGGGTTTCGGCGAATCTAGGAAAGTCAAGCGGCTGGCGGCGGTTAAGTAGGCGATCTTGACCACAATACCCATTATTACAGTGGTTGGCACATCGTTTCTTATCGTTTAAAAAAACTTAGTGCAATTTAAACATATATTTTTTAATGAATACCATATATAACTTTTTTTAATTTCATTGGTCAAAATATATTAAATTGCATAGGTACTTTGTCTTATGCCGCTCAAAAAAAAGGGTACTTTGTCTTATGTATTGAGACGGCAGTTGTGTGTTTCGCGCGTTATTATTGGTGGTTTGTTTTGCTAAATAGCTCACGTGAATCACACGTGGCACCGTTACTATCCAATTAATTTTGACGACGACCCCTAAGACTACTCGTATTTGAGCGTGATCTTGGGTGCCAATTCGTTTTCGCGTCCCCTACACCGGTACGGTGGGACGCTAAAGGTTAAAAACCGGTTCGAACATGATGTTTTTGGCGCTGGACAACATTTGTAATCCACCAATCAAACGTTGACACCTCAATCTCTTCAACCCCTCCAACGGTCAATGATTTGCAACGGAATGATTTCAAACGGTCACATTATTTTAAAAAAAAAACCATATATACAACACAAACCACAACACAAACCACAATACAACCACAACACAAACCACAACCTAAACCATTCAACAAAAACACACCATAATATTTTAAAAAAAATGGGTTCCCCCGCGTCATCATCCGTTGCCAAGCAATACCACAAAGACTTTCTAGGCGATGAGGGTGAGTCGACAGACGAAGAGTTGGAGCCAGATGCGGTTACGAGTGCGTGTATGCTTGCGGCGAGATATATGGAACAAACTAGTGCACCTACACGTCCAAAAGTGTCTAGACAATATTACGAACGAGATCGTGAATCGGTAAATGCTCATTTGATGAAGCATTACTGATGTGCGTGGTTTTAGTATTTAAAAAGATATCATTTCCCCGGTGCCAAAAGCTTAATGTTTTAATTCTAAAACTGGGGTAAACGATTGATTTTTACTAAACCGGTTTTACCAAGTTTTAAATTTATAAAGTAAACAATAATTACTTTAGAAACTAAACCGACACATAGGCAGAGAATCTGACGTGTATAGTATAGTCTCTAGGGTAAGTATTGAGTATCGTATTCCAGAGTTCACACTTTCCCTTACTCAACCTTTCATTGATTAACTGATCGGGTTTTGAAAAGAAAAATAAAACGGAGGGGTTCTTTTAATAAAAATAGTTTTTGAAAAAGGTTTTGGTTTTATAAAAGAAAAGAAAAAGATAAAAATAGTAGAGAGATCAAATATGCACATCTCGGGACCCTCCGAATAAGTAATTAAGTTTATTATTAAAATTAATAATTTAAGTTAATTAATTGTGAGGAAGACGCGAGGAATCTTGAAGTGTTGACTCCTTCATAGAGAAGCGGAGGCTACTACTGAGTAGAATGCAAAATCTCTCCAGCGTGCGTCCACCTGGGGTACTCCGCCAGGGCATCACGTATAGCGAGCTCCTCAAACCGCGGTCAAGTCTCTGGTCTTCGAACTTATCTTCTTCTTAAAATGGAGGCTTCACTTCCAACCTGGAACACCGTACACCTCACCTTAGCTCTCGCGTTTCGTACCGAAGGATCTCGTCTTGGTCATTTCCGAGTGGACCAACAGCGTATCCCCTAAGAAGGTTAACGATCATGAAGACCGAGGGATCTCTCTTACAGTTGACTCAGAGACTCGTATCCCCATTGGTTAACGGCGTTGTACTTACGAGAACTAGATAAAGAATCCGTTATTTGTTTATCTTTTAAGTGGCACTTTAATATTTAGTGATCAATTAAATATAAAGTTGTTTAAATGGGCGACAATTTAATAAGCCAACCCTTAACCTCCCGAGTTGAATGAAGTCCTTAACAAAGGTGGAACATAATCCTAAAGGCGTATGATACAAGAGATCACTGGTGCGCCTGTAGGGAATCCTCCCTTTGCCAAGAAAATCACTCAACTACTGAATAAAATCCTTGATAAAGGTGGAATATAATCCTAAAGGCGTATGATACAAAAGATCACTGGTGCGCCCGTAGGGAATCCTCCCTTTACCAAGAAGATTACTCATTCCTAAAGGCGTATGATACAAAAGATCACTGGTGCGCCCGTAGGGAATCTCCCTTTACCAAGAAGATTACTCAGTCATCTGGTATGTACCAGAAATGTGTCACTCAGATTTGGTCCACTTCAGAAGCCGTTGCTTAGAATCCGGTTTGAATATCAGAAGCCCGAAGGATCTGTCTCACTACCGGTTTCCTCGCCTTGGATCTAGCTCGGGGCTACTAGAAGCTGATTATACCTCTAGTTTATTTTAATTAAGTTAAAGTTTATTAAGTTATTAGATTAACCATCATTCAAACTTGCCACAAAGATAAACAAATAAGGATTAGAAGAAGATAACAACACAAATAACTAAAAATAAACTACTACTACTAATAATAAAAGTCTACAAATCGAAATGAGTTCATGATAATAGAAAGATACAACCATAAGACATGATCAACACAAGAACATGGCTGCTCATAGACAAGTTATCCACCTCCAAGTGATATGTAACTCTCTTGATCCTCATGACCCTCGATATTTATTGCATAACTGCTCTATGATCCTCTTCTTGGCCAAGCCGATCAAGATAGGACGAAGCCTAATCATTGAGGGATGTTAGGAGGCCCAGAAGGCCTCCCACAAGACCCCAAGATCTCTGGAAGAAGCTTGGAGTTTGGCCCCAAGAGAGCACAATAAGGGATGAACAAATGGTGAGGGTTGGCTTGCTATTTATAGACCTCCAGGTGCTGCACGGCCGTGCCAAAGTGTGTCGAGGGCATGCTTGCTATTACACCTATGTTCTGTTGCTGCATGGCGGAAGCTGTCTGTACAAAATGTCTGAGCACGGGCGTGCACATCCTCCAGTTTCTGATATCTTGCTCTCCAAGTTTGCTGTGTTGTCTTCTCGCGTGCAAGGCCTTTGTGCAGGTGAGCGTGGGCGTGCAAAGTCACTCCGGGACTGATTTTGTCACTGTTTAAGCCCCGGGATTGTCTTCAAAACATATAGGGAACAGACTTCAAGTCTTGTATCTTCAGGATTCTCTAGTTTTTGCTTGTTTTCACCCGAAAATCCTTTGTTTCCGTCTTGGAGCTCCAATTTCCTGTGAAATACAAATAAGAACGAATTAAGCATCAATTACCAATAATATAAGCCTAATTGTAACCTATTATGGGACTGTTTATGCCTGTTTTATATGTAATTTGTGAGTTATCAATTACTTTGATGAAAACCCGACTTACCCCGACCAAAAGATTTTTAAGCGTCGTTTCCGGATGAGTAAACGTTTATTTCTACATATTAGTAGAGACTTGGAAAACGCGTTTCCTTACTTTCAACAAAAATCGGATGCGAGGGGGGGTGATGAGATTCCCCGCTATTCAAAAGTATACCTCGTCACTGCGTATACTCGCATACGGTAACACGACCGATATCAACGACGAGTATTTAAAAATGGCTGAGAAAACAACACGCGATTGTTTGGAGTATTTTTGTCAAGGTACATCACATTTTCATTTTTTAAAGTAAATTCATTTACCTGTTTTATATTTAATGTAATAACACACACACACACACACACACATATATATATATATATATATATTTCTTTTTTTAGGAATAATACAGTTGTACGGAGTCCGTTATCTTAGAAGACCCACTTGGTACGACTTACAAAAAAATTACGAGGTGCATACGAATGAACATAGGTTACCGGGAATGATTGGTAGCATAGATTGTCGTCATTGGAGGTGGTATAATTGCCTAACCGCTTGGCGAAGTCAACACACACGTGGTGACCAAAAAGGACCATCGGTTATCTTCAAGCGGTGGCTTCAGTCGACCTTTGGGTTTGGTCTGCCTATTTTGTGTGTTTCGGTTTAATGCAATGACTTAAACGTTTTTGAGCAGTCCCCTATAATTGAGGATTTCATTTCGGCAGAGTAGTAAAGGCGTCGTTTTATGCTAACGGAAACTATTATCCACACGGATACTATTTGGATGACGGAATATATCCGAGGTATTCCATTATCGTTAAGACGTTCAGTAACCCGTACGATGAAAAAATGGCACACTTTAGAAAGTTCAAGAGGCCGCGCGAAAGGACATAGAGAGATGCTTTGGGGTTCTTCAACAACGTTGGCATTATTTAAGAAATCCTTGTCGTGCATGGACCAAAGACAAAATGCGAGATGCTATGTATGCATGTATAATCATGCATAATATGATATTAGAAGACGAAGGTAAAGCGATATGTCAAAATTATATACCGGAAGTCGTTCAAGATCTACCGCAAGCGACAATGGCTGAAAGAATACTCAACGCACATGAACTTCGTGACCATCAAATACATGACGCGTTAGTGGCAGATATGGTCCAACATGCTTAGTCGGTTTGGTATATTCCAAACAAAGGTGAAAGCGAAGACGGAGATGAAGAAGAAGACGAAGATGAAAACGAAGATGAAGACGAGTACAACGAAAGCCAAGATGAAAATTAATATTATTGTGTTTTTTATATACTATTTGTGTGTTTTTATATATTATTTGTGTGTTTTTAATATTATTTGTAACTTTTTTTAATATTATTTGTGTTTTTATATATTATTTATATGTTTTTAATATTTTTTTTTACTTTTAGTTGATTAATTTAAAAAATAATAATAAAAACAACCAATAAATATGAAGGGGCCTTAAATCCCCCCCCCCCCCCCTCCCCACCCCACCCCACCCACAACACACCCTCACTACACCCCATTTCATTTAAAACCCCATACTCACTCAGCTATTACGTGAACCAACCAGGAAGAATCCCTTAATTTTTTTTTCCCACTACACATCGCCTAACACCTAAAACTTCAATTTATTTTGACAATTGACGGCAATAATATTAATATATAAGTGTATAGACTAAGATATTTAAAAGTGTGTTCACATGATGATTCAAAGCGTGTGTGGTGTGCAGATTCAAAATTTTAGAAAGTCAGTGGTTTACGATTTTAAAAATTTTGGGGTTCTAGAAAGTTTTTTTTTTTGGCTAGCAAACTTCAATTTCATTAAACCACAACCCAGTAGGTACAAAAATTTTTGTCCCTGATAGCAAGCTGCTATACAGGGGATCAAAATTACACCCCTAACAGATTACAATT
>JAUTDX010004730.1:0-32660 GCA_030844895.1 Ambrosia x helenae
GTGGATGATCAATTGCTCGCACGAAGACATTATAATGCTTTATTATAATCTGATTCACTTTGAAATTCAAGACGTGGAGCAAGCGATGAAGTATTATAGAGTGGTATGTTTTGTTTTGCGTGGGATGTGAATGGGCTGTGTGATTATGATAAGAAGCTGGGAAAGTATGTGAAGGTTCGTGAAATGGATAAAAGTTCAAACAAACGAAAATTAGAACCGGAGATGAGCAAAAAGCAAAAGAAGATTCTCCGAATCACAACTGTTGAACAAGGCGCTTGCTCATGAATGAGACACAATCCAAGCAATAGTCCAAGGGGAGTTTGTAAGTGCACGGAATGTGACTATCGCTTTGGATAGACAAAATAGCGTTTATTGAAGGTTTTGTGTTGAAGAAGAACCCATTCGACCCCGTCGGGGGGTCGAAGAAAGCTTAAAGTGGTCGAAGGAACGTTAATAAAGGTCGAAGGAAGCTTTGTTACAGAAGACATTTTGGTTCGAGCTCTTACTTGGGTCGAAGCACAATTCGACCAAGATGAGGGGTCGAATGAGCAGTCTATAAATAGTTTAGTTTTTGTATTTTGATAAGTTTTTGGTCATTTTTGATAGAGGTCTAGTGTGTGTGTTCCCTCTGTTTTTCTAGAAGTTTTGATTGATATTTTCATTGTAAACTAATCTAATCAAGTAATATCACGTTGTTTATTAATGAAAATGATTATTGAAATGGATATACAACTGTGTTCTGATTTGTTTTCTATCATATTGCATACGATTAGTTTTCCGCACATGGATTGTTCTATTTGTATGATTAACTAGTTGTTTTCTATAAAATCGATCCTTTACAAAGTGGTATCAGAGCTTTGCTCAATCACACAATTGCAATTTGATAGATTTCCAACAAATTTTCACCCAAAACACTAAAATTATTCTGTTTTGCTTGAACTTTGAATGACAATGGAGATTGATTGATTTTGACTTGATTTCACAGATAAAATCAAAATTTTCATTCATTAAAGTTGATCTCAACAAATCTGAAGCAAAACCTGATTAAGATCATCAAAATCCTTCAACATTTGAAAATTTTGGGTCAAAATAATGATTTTTGAAGACTAACCGTTTTTTCACAAATGGGTCAGGTCGAATCAGAAAGTTCTCAGTCGAACGAGTAAGTTTTTTGGGGTCGAATCAGTGTTTTTAGGTCGAACAGAGAGACTTTAGGTCGAACAAAAGTTTTATGAGTGTGTTTTTGGTGGTGTCATTCGACCAATTGTGTTTTCGTTCAAACTTACGGGAGGTCGAAGGAGAGTTTAGTCAAGGTCGAACCAGTTCTAGTGTGTTACAGTTACTCATTCGAGTCAGTTTAGAGAGGGTCGAACACACATTTTTCTTCATTCGAACCCAGTTTATTGTTTCTAGGTCGAACCAGATTTGTTTTGAAAATTTTTCTAAGTGTTGACATTCCGAACATTATGGCCAACATTTGGGGGTTTCCGATGACACCTAGACCTACCACAACACACCAAACGCATGTTCCGATGAATGTGGGCAGTTGCTTCTCAGAAGACGCACACCCACAGTCATCACAACCGATCAACTACATTGCTATGACAAGTTCAACGCCACATCTGTTTCTCAATCTCCACAACAACAATAATTGATGATGATTTTGGGGAGTGTCGTTGCTCGCAGCAGCGGTGCAGACTCAGGACTACAAATGCGCTACCACTTAATCAATGATTTATCACCCGAAGTGGGAATCGTCTCCTAAGCTGTTGGACATGTCAGGAGTACTATCAGTGGCGACAGAAGTTCAAGATTCATCTAAAGGGGATGGGATTGGAAGGAGGAGAGGCTTGACAGATGCTAATGAAGTGATACAATCCTTCGATGGTTGAGAACATGATATTCCAATTCCTCTTGAAGATCTGAAAGATGCTGAGAAGAAAAAGTTTGATGTTGAGAAGAAAGCCTTTTCACAACTATCTCAGGCGTTGACCATAGATTTACTGCATCAGTTTGGATCATGTACTACATCAAAGTAACTCTGGGGATGTTTGAAAAATAGGCATGACGGTAATGGGTAGACAAGAAGACTCCGAATGGAAGAGTTGAAGAAGGAGTTGAGAATTTTAGCTATGTTGGGAATGAAGCATTGAAAGAACTTGTTCCTAGATATTGCCATTTACTGTTAGAATTATCAAACTATGAAATTAAGATTCCAATGACTGAGTTGGTGGACAAGTTTTGCTGATTCGTTGCCTCCATATTGGAGTCAACATGTTGAGGTATTGAAGGAAACAGATGTTATATACATATTGGACCATCAATGAGTTTATTACAAAAGCTGGAGAACAAAGAGATGGAGGAAAAGAGATAGGCCAAAAGAGCACAATTTCCACAAAATTCGGAACTGTATCATGTTACATCATATTGCTTGTGTTCCAATGTTATGAATCATAAAGAAACCCAATCAATTATCTTGCCCTAGGACCAACCTACACACCAACTTACACACCCAAACTTCTACACATCAAACTCTTACATACCAACTCAACCTTAGATGTTGCTGCTTGTTAAACATCTTCTGTGAACACACCTCAACAACACAATATGTTCCTCCAATGACACAAGCATCTTCATGCAAAAGCCCAATTGAGTTGGAAACCTCCCACCGAACCAATGTTACTGTAGAAGTGGCACAACAACACATTGCTTTCGTCTCCGCAATGATCGCTTCATACAATGGACTAGTGGCAAGTCAGCTAGGCAACAAACACTTGACAAATGAGGCTTTCTCCCATATCGATAAGGAAGAGATGGAATGATCGACATTCAATGGGCGTTTTACAAGTGTGTTGAGGAAGGCTACTGAATTTATTGGAAGACAGGAGAACTGATCTCGCTACTTCCCCAATAATGCCTTGGTTTCGACAAAGCCAAGGTAACTTGCTTTAACTGTGGAACCCGAGGTCACTTCAAGAGAGAATGTACTCAACCAATGCAACAATGGTAACCGAACCGTTTAACTCCAACTATCAGAATCGTCCATCACAAAATCAAGTTTTCTATCAAAGCCACAAAAAAAAAAACAACAACAACAACAATACAAACAAAACCGACAAAACCAACCTCTCAAAATACCACATCTAGACAACCCTCTACAACCAACCAAAATCAACCCCAAACTACATCTCCCCAAATGTCCATTATTCTATTTCTCCACCAACCAAACCAACCTCAAAATGAGAACCAGAATTAGGCTTTGGTGATACAGAAGGATGAGGGTTATGATTGGACTTTATGCAATTGGGTGTTGAAGAAATTACAAGTGGTAATGCAGCATGTTTGCTAAAGAGATGGTTTTAGAGGAGCCGGTGATATTGATGATGTTTCAGAATTTGAGAAAGTTTCTGATGTTGTGATTGAGGAGGTTGTTGAAGAAGTTCCAATTTATGTTGCTGATAAGGTTGACGAAAAAGTGTTGAGATGGTGTCACACCCCACCGATGGCGGAATACATCGGGGCGAGACTTAGTGGTAGATTGTTCAAAGACTTCATGACACTAGATTTTGTGACAATATAGTTTAAAGATAGAATTTCATTTATTGTCTAAAAATAGAAATACATGTAGTTCATATAACAAAAAAAATTACAACAACAAGAATATGATAACTTGAACTAGAGTGAGTTTCTATATCCAATCCTAAGTAGTTTTCTTGAATGTCCTGCCACAAATATTTCCTGCAACATGTATAAAATATCCATCAACACATAAAGTATTGGTGAGCATACTAGTTTTGACTTGCGTACATAGTATAAGAAAGTTTTACTCAAATCATCATGTTATAGGCATATGCACGTAGAACCATACAAACGGCAACAACACTTGATAACACAAAAGACTTTAAACTTATCATGACCCATAAAGGGGGCGGCGTGTCAACCTATAGCGCTATACATGTAAGGTGGGTTGTTGGCTAATCGTACATTTGTATGTAAGACTTTGAATTCTAGCATGGCATAGCATAATAGCATTTAGATTAAGTATAATAGTTTTAAGAGTATGAAATCGTTTAAGTTTTGATAGTGATACATGTTGAGCCCCAAAGAATAAAGAATAAAAAGGGGACAAGTATGAACTCACCTTTGGGTGCGTCTTGATATAGTTCCAAAGATAAGTCTTGGTAGTTTAAGCTTTAGCTCCGATTAACTAGAAATTAAGAATTAGAGTTTTAGGTTCGAGTTTTAGATTATAGATTCACGAGAGTCATGCAAGCCTTTTAGGCAAACCAAGCACAAATTGCCTTTAGGGCAATCCGGATGGTCATGAGATTAAGTTAGACCAAGCACAAAATCATCATAGATGATTCGGATGGTATAAGGTTAGGAATGTGAATCCATTTGATAGGTTCATGTCATAACCACTTCGTTCATGGAATAAACGTGGGTTTTGGACACGGGATTTCCCCTTTCTAGTGTGGATAAATCCGTAGCACAAGAAGGGTCAAGAGAGTTGGTAAGGTAGGGTGTAACCACAAACCTTCCAAAGATTAATAATAGGATAATAAGATAGAAGATTGAAAGTAAGTTTATAATAATACATAGTATAACCAATACCATAGCACAAATCCATCTAACATTAGATTGTTAGTGGACTTGGTTGGTCCCTTTAAACAACTTAGAACATAAAAACAAATCAGAAAAAAATAAACACCTTTGAGACCTCTTTTAGGTGCTCTACCCTTATCACACTTTTGTGGATAAATATGGGGAAGATCCTAGAGGTTTCTCCAAGGAGTTTTGGATAGAAAAGAGAAGGAAAAATAGAATGAAAGTTGAAGTTTTAAGCCAAGAAACTCACTGATGCAAAACAGGAAGTTGGCTTGAAACTTGAGGATTTGAGAGAGATTTAGAGAGTGATTTAGAGTGAGCAAAGAGTTAAAGGGTGAGGAGGAGGTGTATTTATAGGTGGGTTAAGGTGGTTGGGTATTAAGTAGAGTTATTAGGGTGGTTAGAAGGAGATAGGTGGGGGTTAAGTTTAATTGTTAAGGATGGTTCTAGTTGTAGTATTCTGTTTGGTTTTGTCGAAAGAAACAAAAAAAAAAATCAACGAATGACTAAATGATACTGTTATGGACATTTGTTATTGACATTCATTGTGTATTGTTGTTGTAGTCAAAAGTCAAAGTAAGAACTTAAATCACGTTTTTTTTAACTAAAGTATTATTATTAATAATATATATGTTT
The DNA here is from genome assembly GCA_030844895.1 of Ambrosia x helenae. NCBI lineage: Eukaryota > Viridiplantae > Streptophyta > Magnoliopsida > Asterales > Asteraceae > Ambrosia > Ambrosia x helenae. The sequence continues at coordinate 5,245 of JAUTDX010004730.1, forward strand.
TACTTTTAAAAAATAAAATAAATATATATTAAGATCTTAACTAAATGAGTTTCTTGTAATAGCGCCTAAATTGATTAGGATAAATTATAATGACGACTCGTGATGAATTGGTAGGAGTAACATACAAAGAAGCGAATAAAGGCGAATTGGAATTTGTTAACTATAGAATTTAAGATATATGTAAGAGTAAAAATAACGCGATGTTACAGATGGTTTCAAGGGCGATTATTGACTCCGTTGCTGATGTCTATGATGAACCAGAATCTGTCTATTCTGATTCAGAAAGTGAACCTGATTCGGAAGCTAGTGTTAATTCTCTGGATGATGATATTGAACAATTGCTAGCCGAAGTAGACTTTCTGATGACGAAGAAATCATGCATAGTGGATGATTCCTTCACAAAGATTAATTGTTCTAAATTCTTTGCAGGGAAGGAGGCTCATTTTGCATTGATGGCCATGACAGATCTGCCTAAACCGGTAAGTTCTAACTCTACTACTGATATGACTAGTAATAAATATTGTGCTACTTGTGATAGATTGACTGAAGAAGTCAAGCAACTCAAATGCTAGAATCGTCATTCAATCTTATCGAAGGACGAACATGATTTCAACAAAACACTTGAAGGTTATAAAAAGGATGTTTCAGAATTAACAAAAACCCTTTCTTTGAAACAACTAGCCATTAATAATTACATAAATGAAATTGAAGAAACTAAACTTGAAATGACTAAAATCAAGTGTTTTGCTGAAAAAGTCAACAAGAACTTAGAAATTTACAAACATGTGGCTTATGTTTTGGACCACATTATTGAGGAACCATCACAATCCAATAGTGCAAACTACAAATCTGTTCCTTCTCCAGTGTTATTTGAAAATCATAATATGAATTCAGTAACACCGGAGAGTTCAGTAAAATCGGATTCATTATCGGATAATGAATCTAACACTTCAAGTGTTGGAGATCCAAATTCCGATGTGAGACCAATACTTGGATTGAATGATGAGGGAGTGGTTGCAGTAACTGATGATTCAAATACTGAAGATGAGGAACCTAAGAAAGAAGTTGAGATTCCATTGGAAAATCACATTCGTATAAATGAGACTAGTTCTCTTTCTCAGGTTTCACATCCTCAGAAAACTGAAAACAAAATGAATCAGTCAGTTAAGAAAAATGAGAAAAATGAATCAGTTGACAAACCAGTGAAGGTTTTCTATCGGATGGAAGGATCCGATAAGATAATCTCAGATGATGAATATCCCATACAGTTTGACAATTATTCAAAAATTGAGAAAATCTGGCAAGAGAGTACCATTTGTTTTCCTAAACACGATAGGACAAATGATATTCCTCCTGAATTAATTCAGAGACTGTATGGTGATAATTCTAAACAACCAAAGGTTCATGTCACTGAATTCATTAAGCCAAAAGACAAGGTTAACGGATTTTTTGAACCGACTTACTCAAAGGAGCCCGCTCCAATGCGTTTAAGGCGAAAGTGTGTTGATGATCAATACCCGGTCAATTCATTCGCTAAACCTAACTCTAAGATGTCTTTAAAGAGTACCGTGCATGTTTCAAAAATGGGGAGAGAGGGGCATTTACTTGCTCACTGCCCATATATGAGACATAAGAGGCACGAAGTTGAGAAAAAGCAGAATTGTAGGAATTCGGTTGATGATCATAGACAGCATTTTCCACAAAGACAGTTTGTTCCTCAAAAGCAACCATTTTATAATCAAATTCGTTTTTATCAAAAGAGGGAAAACCGTCCAATTGTCTATAATAACAGAAATCGAATTGCCATGGAGAAACAGTTGAAGAAACCTATGGTGAACTCGACTAATGACAAACAAAAGGTTTTCCAAAACCGGCTGTAAAGTTATCGGTTGGACCTGTATCTGTTAAATCAGATAAGGTAACCAAGAAAGTTTCATTTTCGAACGATACAAAGAAACCTACTGAGAGTCAAAAATCTCAAATAAGGATTCTTAAACGTTCAGAACAATCTTGGACACCAACGGGTTCTCCAGGTACTTCTACATCATCTGCTAATGTCAAAACTCAAAATGAGAAAGGTTTGAATGACCAGAAAAATGTTGATTCAAAACCAAATGTTTGTGAGAGTGATTCTTTGAAAGCTAACATTCAAAGACCCAAGACCAAACAGGCTTGGGTCCCTGTTAAAAACTAATCTTGCTTGTGATTTGTGCAGGGAGCTCCAGCTGGCCCTGTTAGCAGTCTCTGGATTGTCGACAGTGGAGCTTCTGGGCACATGACCGGTGATTTGACGCTACTCTTTGATATCAATAATATTAATGGAGGCTATGTAGCATTTGCGGGAAACAAAGGCGGTTACATAACGATGGAAGGCAGTGTTAGTAATGGAATCGTGAGTTTTGAGAGGATATCTTATGTGAAGCAAATTGATTATAATTTGCTAAGTGTGAGTCAGATTTGTGATAAGCAGTTTTCTGTTCACTTTGATGACAAATCTTGCTACATTCTGAACGCGGTTTCGTTATTCCAATAGAGTGAATCATGTTAAAAGCTCCAAGGGGGAACAATCTGTACATTCTTGACATGAGCAAGGCAATGACATCTTAGGGCCAAGTCACGTGTTTTCTATCCAAAGCTATAGAAAAAGATCTATTATGTGGCACAGAAGGATGGGGCATATTCACCTAAGAAAGATGAATCATTTGGTGAAGAACGGGCTTGTAGAGGGTGTTAATGTGAAGCATTTTCATTTGAACGACAAATGTGTGAGTTGCAAGAAAGGAAAACAGCACAAACAGTCCCACAAACCAAAGAAAGTAAACTCTGTTGAATTGCCACTTGAACGTTTGCATATGGATCTTTTTGGACCTGTCAAGCGTAAGAGTCATTATGGAGAGCTTTACTGTCTTGTGGTTACAGACGACTACTCAAGATTCTCGTGGGTGATGTGCATGAAACACAAAAGTGAGACGTTTAATAATTTGAAAGTTTTGTTTACCCGGTTGGAAAACATCTACCGTTTAAAGATCAAAAGAATTCATAGTGACAACGGGACGGAGTTCAAGAATTCTTAGATGGATGCACTCTGTGAAGATAAAGGAATTCATCATGAGTATAGTGCACCATACACTCCACAGCAGAACGGTGTTGCAGAACGTAAAAACATGACTCTAATATAAACGGCTAGAACAATGCTTGCGGACTCGAATCTTCCAGTAATGTTTTGGAATGAGGCAATTTACGCAGCTTGTTACACGCTGAATCGTGTATTAATAGTGAAGAAGTTTGGCAAAACTTCTTATGAACTGCTTAATACACGAAAGCCGAACTTAGAGTATCTAGAACCTTTCGGGGCACCATGCACAATTCTAAATCCTATAGAGAAGTTTGGATCGAAAGTAGAAGAGGGTTATTTTGTTGGGTACACGACAACACTTAAACGCGTATTTAACAAAAGAAATCGACAAGTTGAAGAGTGGGCAAATGTGGAAGTTCAACGCTACACTCAGAATGTTCAAGGAAATGGGCCCGATTGGATGTTTGACTATAAGATTTCTTTGATTCATTCAATCTAGATAGTTTGGTTGAAGAGGGTGTATTATGGCTTTATTACGAGTGTGTGAACGCAGTGACTTCACCGTTGGTGCGTCCGATCACCGTAACTACTCCAGAAGCTTCTAATGATACCAATGCTCCTGCTAATGAAGAAGAGATTTTTCAAGAAGCTTCTACTACTTTTGATTCATCAAAATCGGAACACGATGATGAAGTATTCAGTGAAGCTATCTTAGATCATGCTATGGAGACATATCCAGTGAACCCAAATCCAGATGTTACATCCTCATCAAATACGGGTGATGATCTGGATATGGCAGAGAATTTGACTACTCAAACGGAAATTCAATTCCTGATCATCCGGAATCTCGGATTCATCAGATTCATCTGCTTGAGCAAGTTATTGGTGACCCCGGTAGCAGTGTCATGACAAGAGGACAACTCAGACGTGCAACTTCACATGATAACATTGGAGCCCTAGCCCTGTATGCTAAAATACAGAAATCAGGTTGTCAAGATGACTGGTCTTTTGCTTGTTATGTTTTGCAGGTGAAGCCGTGGACGTACAAGGATGCTTTACAAGATGATTCATGGGTTGAAGCTATGCAGCAAGAACTAGTACAGTTTCAGAAACTCGGAGTCTGGACGCTGACCAATTTACCACCAGACCGGAAGAAAATTGGCACTAAGTGGGTTTTCAAGTGCAAAAAGGATGACCGAGGCGTTATTGTCAGAAACAAAGCTCGATTGGTCGTTCAGGGATTTAGTCAAACAGAAGGGATAGATTACAATGAAGTCTATGCACCGGTTGCACGTATAGAAGCAATTTGTATGTTTCTTGTGTATGCATCCTACAAGAAGTTTAAGGTGTATCAGATGGATGTAAAGAGCGCTTTTCTGTACGGTGTGGTCAAGGAAGAGGTATATGTTGGGCAACCACCAGGATTTGAAGATCCTATCCACCGGGATAAGGTCTATAAACTCAACAAAGCTCTATATGGTTTGCACCCAGCTCCAAGACAATTGTATGAGGAGCTGAGTACATATCTTCTCTCCAAAGGGTTCAAACGAGGTTTGGTAGACTGTGCCCACTATAAAAAAATTGCCATTTAGTGGCACACGCTTTTAGTGGCATTTTGTGTTTGTGATGCTAAGTAGGTTTTTAGTGACACTTTTTGTATGTCATTCTTGCTTAACATGTATTTTTAGTGACTTTTAACTCTCATGCCACTATTTTTTGTTTTTAGTGACACTTTAGGTATGTCATAATTGTTTGATACACAATTTAGTGTCATTTAATTTTGTGTTACTAATAACATTTTTTTAATGGTAGTACTAGGCGGTAATAGTTGATACGACCCGAAACATAACCCCACATAAAAAGACAGATTTGGGTCGACAAACACGGGCCGTTTAAAAATGGGTCGAGTTCGGGTTGACTCGTATTAAAAATAGGCCCGCTTCGGGTTGACTTGAATTTATGTGTGCACGGATTATGATTCAAATCTTTGACACAAATAAAATATTATAGGTTGGGTTCGGGTGACGCTTTTCAACCCGCTAACCCACAACCTATCAACATGTTAACCTATCAACTCAATACCATTGACACCCTCAATTACCACTAATATCAAATAATTAAGTTAAAAATCATTTTTTATATTAAAATTTTACTTTTTGTATTGAAACTTAAAAGATTAAAAAATTTCACCTAAAAAGAGCTGGTCATTTCTTTATCCCTCTCTCATTTAATCTCTCAATTTAAACTTCCCCTCCCAAAAAATTGATCACTTTCCCTCTCAAATAAAAGTATCCCGCCATTTTACTTCTCTCACTCTTTATCCCTCACAAAACTATCCCTCTCAATTGAAGTAGTAATCTGCGGCTCATCCCTCTTAGACTATGGGGAGTGAGGCGGTATTGGGTGGGCGGGAATTGAAAGCCGGGCGGGAACACCGTCCCTAGGGGGCGGGAAGAGGGGGGCGGGGAGGGTGGGCGGTGGGGGAAAGCCGGGCGGTGGGGGGAGATGGTGGGTGACGTGGCAATTTTTGATTGGGTGCTTTTTTTTTTTCTTTTTTTATTTAACTTTAACACAATATAATATTATTCCTTTCACCCCCTTTCCCCCCTTCCACTCCCCACAATTTTTTTCCCCCCCACATGGGTCCCACAAGTGCCACGTGGCGCTTCACCCCCCTCTTTCCCGCCCCTCCACTCCCTCTAGTCTTAATTGAAGTAGTAGCCCACAGCAAAGAAGATTCAAAGGTATTCTTCTTATCAATTATCATGTAGTTGTTCCATGTAATTGATCACTGCATCAGCGCTGGTATTATTTTGATCAGCGAATTTTTGTTTGTTCTTGTAGTTGATTCACTGCATCAGCGATTTTGTCGATTCATGTAGTTGTTCCATCTCCACGCATCATGTAGTTGCTTCTGTTGTTGATTCATTTAGTTGTTAAATCCATTCCCTAACCTGTTCCTCATATTTGAACCTTAAGACTATGAACCAAACAGAAACTTGCTTAGGTTGCCTGCTTATTTAACTTGAGTCTTGTTTGTCTTGAGTTTTGTTTGTTTGTCTTCAGTCATGTTTCAATCTACTGAGTTTTGTTGCGAACAAAATAGACCAGCATATATTGTTTTTGTTATCTTCCAAAGTTTCGTACTCTTGCTTATATGCATCAGCTTGCCGGAGAGGGTTATCTTCCAGTATGTAGTGATGGTGGAAGATAGCTTTTTCTTTGGTAGTCGACATAAGTGTCTCTGCTCTTTTCCTAAGATTGTGTATGTGGATGTTTCCGAACCTATAAATATCTTAATGCGTCTAATGAGAGAGTTTGTTTATTTGACATATTTGACGGAAAATTCTTTTCTATTGTCTATTGTCATGGTTTTTGGATTGCCAATTGCCATACTTGTCATTACGTTCGCTTTTACAATTTTTAGATCATCAGCCCTTAGTGTTATTATGTTATTCTTTAGTTAACACACTTTCATTATGTTCGCTATTTAGTTTAGTGTCTTTCATTAATAGTGTTCCCATCTGTTTTTTGTAGTTCCATATATTTTGTTTTTTACTTATGGTGAGATAGGCTAATGGGAGAAAGAAGCGCCAAAGCTGGATAGCAGATCAGCAGCAGCAGACCTGCGCAGTAGACAGCAGATCAAAATTGTTACGATAGATGACCAACGTTAGTTGCCAAACTTAAATAGCAGAACGAATATTTATGCATACATCGAGGACTATCTGTGCTATAAAAAGGATAAAAAGAAGTTGGTTCACAGATCAAATACTCACACACAAAGCATTGACGAAGTAGCTCTCGATTCATCAGGACAACTCTTGATAATTGATTAGGTATTTACTACTGTTGTTTTTGTGATCCAAACCAGGTGTTGACTGTTGACTGTTATACCATTAGATCGAATCGTGTGCCTGACTGTGGACAGAAGTTTTCTTCGAATGCATTACTATTAGTTTGAGTGAGTTTACTGGTTCTGATTATTAGTTGATTTCAGTGTGTTTTGTTTACGCTCTAGTGTGATTTAGTTTGTTTTACAGGCTGTTGTGATTGATTTTGAGGAAAATTTTATCTTCAGAGTAAGTCCCTAGCCCCTTTCTTTCTTGAGTTTATAAGTCGAATGTGTGATATCTCAAAATCGATAAGTCTCTGCATTAGTCGTTTACTTTGTACAAATGTTTGTTGAATATGAAAATAGTTATTGAATTAAAGCTGGATTTTCAAAGCAAACAAACCTTAAATCTTACAAAATGCAAAACACTACAACTGTTGTATAGTTCATAAGAGTGACGATTATATGATTTGTGAAGTGAACTTAGCTTGAATTTCAAAATCAGTGGACTCTATTTTAGGATGGAAGGAGTGCTTAATTGTTGAGATGCTGGCTAATGCTAATAACATGCTCCTAGTGGGGTAATTGGCTCGTGAGTTAACAAAGGAACATTATTTGGCCAGGTATATGATCTGGCTCAAGACAATGCGCCACCAACATTTTTCAAACAATTCTGAAGAAGTAAGGAGTTAAGCCATGGGTATGTTAAAAGGATAACGGTAAGGAAATGCTATTAAACCATACTTGAACCAAGTGTCTTAGCTGCTCACGAGTGGAGAGGTTCATATATTTGCTGGCATTGTTAACTTGTCATAACTTGCCCATTTCATGACTAGAGAACCCAATATTAGATGAAGTTTCATAACGGGTTAAATATGTTTAAGTTATTGAAATGTTGTTTGAAATGTCTGGAACATGGTTACCACATTGATATGGTATTAGTTTCTCTTAATCCTATCAAATGGTTATGATATTGATAATGGCATTAGAATCTGTTAATCATATTATATAAAAATGTCAGAATCAGTTACATATAAATTAATAAATCACGTTAAATTATATTATTTTGTTGTGAAGAGTGAGGATTGGCTGTTCAGACTATATAACCTCATAATTCAATATTTAATAAGTTGGCTGTTCTGTTTTGTTGTGAAGAGTGAGGATTGGTCGGTTAGAAAGGTGGCTGCTGTTGAGGCGAATTTGTTGATGGAGTTTAAGGCGCCGTGTTTGAAGACATTTGAGGCGAAAAAGTTTGATAAGGTATAATTCAATGTTGATAATTGATGAATTAGATTTTCAGTTGATAGTTGTATTCATGTGTGTTTAGGGGTATAAACGTCAAATTGAGACTACGCTGCAGGTATTAAACATTCCCAAATTGGAATGTTTTTCTAAATCTTGATTGTCATAATGCTGTAGCTACCTTTAGAAGAGTTTAGTGCTTTGCAAGGTACAAGGGTATAATCGTCACCGTATATCGCTGCAGACCAGTAGCAGTAGACAGAAGGGACGTGAGGCTTGCACTTGAACCAGCAGACCACAAGTAGCACACCCGCGCAGCAGACCACCGACCCAGCAACCGAATCGTGCAGCAGGCCAGCCACAGATTCACACTTGAACCAGCAACGGACAGCAACAAATGACCCATTTGATGCTATAGTTCAAACTCTCTTCAATTATATCGCCTTGACCCGTTGGGGCTGCAATGTTTATATTTATAATATGTTCGGTTGACTTTGATATTGTAATATATGTTCGGTTTAAAATTTATAACATCCCCGGTTGACTTCGAAAAGTCAAAAATGTACATTTGACTTTTATATTTATAATATGTTCCGTTGACTTTGAAATTTATAATATGCCCGGTTCATTTTGTAAAACACGCATCAAGCTCGATAAGTAAAGCTCTAGTTTGGCCTCGTATATATATATAGTTACGTATTAAATTATAGAAAAATTATAACAATAAAAATAAATAAAAACAAGCCTATATAGGATCACGTGCACACTTAAGTTCGATAAGTGAAGCTTGGCCAGGCCTCGTTTACTGAACAAGCGTAAAATAGAGGTTCGACACTATCTAACTTGGAAGGGCTTGAACTAGGCTCGTGAGTAGTTTTTCATGAGTGAAGTTGCCATATTGGATCATAAAATGTTCGATCATGTTGCACTGAGTCATGGTAGGTCGACAATGAATTATGATAGTTAATCATGTATTGTTGACTTTGAAAAGTCAAGAATGTATCCGGTTGACTTTGAAATTTATAATATGCCCAGTTCATTTTGTAAAACACGTCTCAAGCTCGATAAGTGAAGCTCTAGTTTAGCCTCGTGTGTGTGTGTATATATATACAGTTACGTATTAAATTATAGAATAATAATAATAATAATAAAAATAAATAAAAACAGGCCTGTATAGGATCGCGTGCACACTTGAGCTCCATAAGTGAAGCCCGGGCCAGGCCTCATTTACTAAACAAGCGTAAAATAGAGGTTCGACCTAGTCTAACTCAAAAGGGCTTGAACTAGGCTCGTGAGTAGTTTTTCATGAGTGAAGTTGCCATATTGGATCATAAAATGTTCGATCGTGTTGCATTGAGTCATGGTAGGTCGACACTGAATTATGATAGTTTATAATGTACTGTTGACTTTGAAAAGTCAAGAATGTATCCGGTTGACTTTGATAATTCTAATATGTTCAGTTGACTTTGAAATTTATAATATGTCCAGTTCATTTAGTAAAACACGTCTCGAGCTCGATAAGTGCTATTGAAGTAATCTATACATCAAGTGAGAAAAATCGTTTGTTCATTAATTTACTATTTGCAAAATTATAATATTCAAATCCAAATCCACTATATTTGAGCTCGTTTATTTTACGAAAGCTCCAGCTCGGCTTGTATGTAGTTTTTTTAAGTTCGGTCCCATTTTTTTATTTAAGAATTAATTCAATTTAGTTATAAATATTAATTTATATGCAACTTATCTAATTTATTTTTCATAATTTTGTAAATATAAATGATTTAAATTATTAAAATTTAAAGTGTATTTGGTCTCCCGCTTTAGAAGAAATTAGCGGCAATAGAAATTTGGTAAACCCTATTTCCCTGAATCACAAACCACAATATCAAAGGAATAAGAAATTAGCAGATCGTCGATCACAGCAGAACACAGAACACAGCAGCCGGCAATTATATTAGGTTAGTGCTGAACCCTATTTCCAGTTCTCAACGGGAAGAGCAGATGATCGATCAGAATCAGAATTACAATCATCGATCAGAACATCAGACGCAACGAATGAATCAACAGACCACAGAATGACTAAGCAGGAGGATTTGATTTAATTGTCCATTTTAATTGTTGTTCTTTGATGCCGATTATTTGATTGTTGTTATTTTTAATTTTAGTTCTTTGATGCTGATTCATTACGAACATTACTGAAGTGTAAAAATTCCTTAATTTTATAGATGCCGATTCATTAACAAGACTAGATGTAGATGTTGATAGTATACAATGAGTTATAGAAAACTTACGGATGATGATTTCTATATGGTCGGCGTTATACACTAAACAACAGAATCAATATACAAGTATCAATTCTGGTCTGTTCTCCCAGCCAACTAGATACCAGGTTTAAGGATAGGCAACCTAGGTTCATGCTTGTATTTGAGATCAATGTCTTGGAGGATCTGTATCTGTGTTTACCGTGTGTACTTTAATGATAAATATGAATGGTTTGCTATGCCAAAGTAGGTTGTTATATCAATAATCATGACAAAAAATGTAGAGTATATACTTATTAGTGCCAATAATTAAAGCACCTGCTTTGAATTTTCATGTTTAGTTTTCGTTGGTTTATGTGGTTTATTTAAAAGAGAAAAATATAATATATGAGCTCTGTTAAGACTTAAGATTGAAGGTTTATACATGATCTAGAATTGACCCTTTAGCTTTCAATTGCAAGAATTAGAATAAGATAAATGAACTCCAAATAAGTTCTATATTTACCTTTAGAATCAGTTTCATCTTTGATATTAAACAGCAACTTGCTAGAAACGTTGTACTATCCAAAAAGGTAATTATAGGCGACAAAGATGTGTATGAAGACATGAGTGATATAATGCATACAAATAATCAACATGAGATACAAATGGCAGGTTGCAACTATTATGAAGATGAAGGTGATGTTCAAGAACAATTATAGGCGACAAACATAAATTATAGGCGACAAAGAATAATGGTGTATATCCAACATGAAGAGAAATGTATATAGCAACTCGCACTCGTAAAGATGGAAGCTTTGTTGATGATGAAGCTGCTCAAGTTGTGGTAATGTATTTAATATTCCTATATATCATGGGTGTATATATTTTTTTTTATGATTACCTATATTATTAAGTGTTTAGGCTTCATTAAAAAATATTCCAAAGGACTCTACAATCACACCCAACAACCCAGATGATTTTACAAACGATGACTACTCACAAGTTAAAGGCCCTGAGAAAAGAGGATACATTCGATTAGTTGGAAGGATGCCATTGCCAGCTGCAAAAAGTAATAGTGCTTCTTTGACATCTTCACAAACTATTGATAAGCTAACGAGTGCTGTCAATGCAATGGCTACCATCATCCAAGAACATATCCCCAATGCAATTTTGTCTTCGGTTTTTAGCAATATAAACATGCAGGTAATTACATACATGAACCATTATTTGGTTTTTTTATGATTCCATATTTATGTACTATCATTTATTTCATTTATATGTTTAGGTCCCAGATATTGATTCTTTGGTCCTTAACAATTCTTTACGTGTTAACGAAATATCATCTTCAAGAAATCATAATGATAACGGTAAGTAATCTTGTTACTTTTTAGCAATATAAACTTGTTACTTTTTAACTTCTTCGTACTATTAAATGGACGTGCTTATGTTGTAATCTTGATATGAAATTGGTCATCCAAAACTTTCCCTTTTACAGGGCAAGAAACACATTTGGACAATTGATTTTGAACTTCTTGTTGACATTGCAATTAAGGTAATATGTTGGTTTTTTGTATAGTTAGGTGTTTGGGCTAATTATAAATGGCTGCATATTATATTATATGTTTGTTTTTTTGTTAAATTGTTAGTTGTTTCGGCCATTTGTTATACACGATTTTCTTTTAAATTAAGAACAATGAGTTTCATAAATTAAAGAACTTTGAAATTTTGTTGAATCAATACTAATGCTTATTTATATGGTTGATGATTGCAGGGTAGATATCATGAGAAGCTTTGAAGCCAAGTTCTAAGATAGTGGAATTCTCTGCAAAAAGAATGTTTTGAGTTTTTGTATAACTATATGAAATTTGGGATATGTTACTTATTACATATTGTTTTGCTAACGTTTGAAATATGTTTCAGATTGAACTTATTATTGAAGTTATAATATTATGATTTCTTCATTTACAGTTGTTATCAAACTTTTGTTTTATATTTAAATTGTAAATAATGTGATTTTTGTGGTATAATTATGTGCCACTAAATTATGTACATATGTATAAGTAGAAGCAATTTTTACAAACACAAAATGTGTGACACAAAAGGTTTTTCATGTTGTGACAAAAAAAAAGTGCCATTAAAATTAGTATAGATATGTTACTAGAATCAATTTTTAGAGGCACAAAATATGTGCCACTAAAGTCTTTTCTATATTGTGGCAAAAAAAAGTGCCACCAAAGCCCTAAAAACTTTGTGCGTCAAATTGAAAAAGTGCCACTAAAAGGCTTTAGTGTTAGTGCTTCTAGTGACACTTGTTTTGTGTGCCGCCCATTCCTATAAGGGTCTTTAGTGTCATTTTTTTGTTTTCTTGTGACACTTTTTGTATGTCACAAAATGGCAATTTTTTTGTAGTGGCCCTATTCACAAAAAGAACAGAGGGTGAGTTGCTTCTTGTTCAGATATATGTTGATGGAATTATTTTTTATTCTACTAATTAGCTTTTATGCAGAGAATTTGAACGAGTCATGCAGGAAAAGTTCGAGATGAGCGCAATGGGGGAAATGCAGTTTTTCTTAGGCTTGCAGGTGGATCAATTGCCAACGGGCATCTTCATTCACCAGACGAAATATGTATCTGAAGTCTTGAGCCGGTTCCAGATTGATGATTCAAAGCCTATGGAAACTCCCATACAACCAAATCACGGGATTGGAGTTGACGCTAAGGGGGAGCTTATAGATCCCTTTACGTATAGAGCCATCGTCGGATCTTTGATGTACCTGATTGTATCTCGTCCATATGCAATGTTTGCAACATGTCTCTGTGCTAGATTCCAATCGAAGCCGAAACAGAGTCACCTTACAGTTATCAAACGAATCCTAAGATATCTGAAGGGTTGTCCTTCGCGTGGACTATGGTACCCTAATGATGATAATTTTAACTTTGTTGCTTTCACCGATGCAGATTATAGCGGTTGCGAAAAAAGACAGTAAATCCACAACGACCGGATGTCAATTCTTTGGGAGTAGGCTCGTGACCTGGCAATGCAAAAAGCAGACAGCAGTTGCACTATCTACTTGTGAAGCCGAATACGTGGCAGCCTCGAGTTGCTGCTCAAAGGTTTTGTGGATTAAACAGCAGATGTGCACTCACTAAAGACACAGTCAATCACTCTAAGGCTAAGCACATCCGGATTAAGTATCACTTTATTTGTGATTGCTATGCTAAAGGGTTGATCGATATGGTCAAAATGCACACTGACTATCAGAGAACTGATCTTTTTACCAAAGCTTTTAACAAATCAAAATTTGAATTTTTATTAAGAGCTAATGGTATTAAAGTGAAACAAGACTAATCGTCACCTCGGTTTATCAAATTTTTAGTTTAGTTTTTTAATATTTTCATAAAATCAAAAACCCAAAAATCTGTTTTCTATTTTAGGAGGAGTCTTTATTTTCAGAAAAACCAAAAACAATGAAAAATCCAAAAACCCATAAAAATCAGAAAAACCAAAAATGATTTTCTAGGAGAAAAAGAGGAAATGATAGTATATCAGTGGGGATCTGACACATGCTAAAGAATTGTATTGCTATATATAAGGCGTGTGTTGATTTTGTGTGATGTGCTGGTAGGCTTCGTAGACTTATTATTGCGTGCCTTAGTGATACAAACATAACGAACTATTCGCTAGTGGCTGAACACCTCATGGGCATATGGTGTTAGTGCCGTAATTTTGTTTGATAGGGTTGCCAAAATCTGAGGTTCCGGGTCGTTATGTTAATTGTTATCTGGGGTATCTTGATTGATCTATTGTCGTATTAATTTACGGACCTAGATTCAATCAAGATATTTGCAAAAGGAGCTTATTTGCCAAAACCTAAAGTTACCGAATTGAGGAACTTAATGTATAAAAATGATCAAAGATCATTTAATGCATCGAATCACATCTATCATGAAAATCATGATTGATATCAGCCTCAACTTGGTACGTATGCACATGTTACTTTGTAGCATTGATTTGCTGACCTGTACACCTCTGTGCTTCGTATGTTATAATATAACAGATAACATTTGGCATAATCACACGTTACGACGAAGCTTTGTGCAAATTCCTTGATACGGGAGTATGTCGTGTGCGTGGAAACCATAAGCCTATTAGTTTTAATACATCTAATTGCGTATCATTTTAACGCATTGCATAATGGTCTGCATGTGAGCTTAAGTGGATAACAATATCAGCAATTGCCTAATCACACATTGTCTTTAGTGATAATAAGTATTAAAGATCAATGGTGTGATCAGATTTCTCAAGAACCGATATGATCCTCTTACCGAAAATCACAAAATGTTTAGTGTTTTAAATTATTCATTTTCTGCAAAAATAAAAAAACTCAAAAGATTTTTGGTGTGTTTTAGCATAAATTTCAGAAAATCCAAAAATTTTTATTTTTGTATTATTTTCGATAACTGATGGTGATTGATGGTCATTTTTTGAAGTTTGACAGACAAATTTGAGTTTTGTATCATTAAAATGAGAAATGATGAATGTTTAAAGGTTTAACTGATCAAAATTAACAAAACGGGATTCGAATTTGAGATTTGGTAAATTTTTCAGATTACCAAAATTGCATTCGACCTTTCGGTAGGTCGAAGGAGATTTTGTGCCTTCATTCGAACCTTTAAAAGAGGTCGAATGAGAGTGTTTGGATGATTTTTCTCATTCGAACCATCTAGTTTTCATTCAAACCTTTAAGTAGGTCGAATGAAACCTGGATCTTTTCATTTGAAACCATGAAAGGGTCGAATGAGAGACCTCTTATATACCACATCTGTTCATTCGAACCCACACAAAATTTTTTCAAAATTTCACTCATAAAAAGACCTTGTTGCTCGTTTGTTTTACAACATTTAATCTTGTTCCCTATGATCTTGTGACCATTTTCATATCAAGTTTGTAGGTAATGGACTTGTTTTGAAGCAGGAATCGTTGTTCAATGTTTCAAACCCTAACACCTTAATTTTGTGATTTTGGACTGTATTTGAATGCAAATTGAACATTGATTAACTATCATCGATGGTTTTAGGGGGAGAATGGACCAAAATCTAGTGATAAAACATTGTTTTGAACATAATCGATTGTATAAAGTTTATAAACCCCAGATTTTGATTAAAAACCATCAATAATAGGTTAATTGATACAATTGATTGATGATTAAGTGTTATCGGCCATGTTAGGATCTAATAGTACCAAAATGTGATGTTTATCATGGTTGAATTGATTTTTGGCAATTTTAAAATCCAAACAGCCCTATTCGACCAACTTTTCAAGGTCGAATGAGACTTTTCAAGGTCGAATTAGATTTTATAAGGTCGAATAAGATTGCTTGAGGTCGAATGAAGTTTTGTTCAATTAATTTTCTCATTCGACACCACATGTTCCTCATTCGAAGCCCCGATAGGGTCGAATGAAGGACTGTTTTGACCAAACTTCAATTTTGTCCGATTTTGATAAATTTTCATGTTTGTTTTTCTTGTTTTGCAGGTTATTATGGCAGAACAACAGAACCCAGAGAAGAGGTACAAGTTTTAGAGCAACCAGAAGAACCAAAAGAGTTATTATTTGAACTAGTTCATAACTGCTGTGCATTTCTTGGAGAAGTGAAGCAGTATTATGAATTCTTAGGCATGATAGAGTTTTTGAAGAGAAGCAGAGTAACGTATGCTCTTGCGACCCCGAAGACAATTTACAAAGATCACCATGTGAAATTGTGGGAGAAAGCAGTGATTACATTCTGGGATGACAAGTCAGCTATTGAAAGTTACATTCAAGGGAATTTTGTGCTTGTTACAGAACAAGATATTCGAGAAGCTTTACGGTTGAAAGATTCTCCAACTGATCCTACTGAATTGACTTGGATGGAGTAGAGGAAGTGTTTTCTAATAATGAAGTACAACGCTCCGATTACTGATTGCTTATTACACAAAGCAAAGTTGTGTCAACATTACAAGTATTTACTACATGTGACTCTACATGTATTTGGACTAGTGAGAGGAGGATACGTTGTCCTGAGAAAGAGTATGTGCTCTTATGTTGTTGCTCTGATTTTAAATAAGCCACTTAATGTCTCTAGGATGATCTTAGAACACATGATGGAAGTTTTGGAGGGTTTGAAGACTGATAAGTTCTTAATGTATCCAAAATTCCTTCAGATGGTGTTTGATAACAAGTATCCTAACTTGATTAAAGATCTGGTGCAGATTGTGTATCAAACTCACATGAGTATAACTACTTTGAGTAGGATGAGAGCTTAGAAAGGTGTTCCTGAGAATTTGAAGCCACCTTATAAGAATTTGTTTGGACACCTAAGAGATGTTGCTTACAAGGATCCAGGTACAGGAAAGGCAAGGAATGAAAAGAGTGATTCTGACTCAGATAGCCCTTTATTCCCAGTTGACAAATCTGCTAAGAGGAAGCGTCAAGTTATTAGCAAAGGTGCTAAGACTGGAAAGGGTAAACAGAAGGTGGATGAGGTTGAGACTAATAAGAAGAAATCAGTGAAAAGCAAAGGAAAAAACAAAGACTTTGCTAGTTGATGAAGAGTCTGCTGATTCAGAAGAGACTCAAGATGAAGCTGAATGGGATTCAGGGGATGAAACTGTCATGATCACCAAACCCAAGGCCACTGTGGTTGGTGAGATTGAAGGAACTGATAAAGCCATTGAAGCAGAAGAACAATTAAACAGAAAGTTGGATGATCAAGATTTGGAGTTAACTTGTGATAATCTTGATTTTGATGGTTCTCCAGTGGTTGGTGAAAAGGTTAAGAAAGCCAGAAGTAAGACAATGGCTAAGAGAGACAATCCAAAGAAAAAGAGAGACATAGAGATAGATCTGTTGTTAGTTGGAAAGAAAGTACCAGCAATCGGGAGCTCGAAAGATTCTACACCTGTCACATCCCAAGAAGCAAAGAAGAAGTAGAAGGTTGTTTAGGAGGCAGTTACAGTTAATCCAACTCCTGAAAACTTTTCAAGTTTATTGAAAGATGTCTTAGGACAGATTCAGAAGAAAACATCAAAGCCTGTTGCTACACCTGTTGCAGAATCATCAATACCTCAACTGACAGTTTCAAATGAAGTAATGGAAGTTGTTAACTGTCAGATTGCTGATGTGATGAAAGTCTTTAACCAACAACAAGCTGAGATTAGACAGATGAAGGAAGATGAGAAGATAATGTTGCAGATTGTTCTATCTTCCAAGGCAAATCAAGATGAGTTAGAAGCGAAGTTGAAAGAGCTTAAAGAAAAAAAAAACAAGATGTTACTGACTCGTGGAAAGAGAAATACGAGGAAGATAAAGCTGCTTCAGATTGAGAATAAAGAGATAAAGGCTGAGAACATGAGTATGAGGAAATTACTTGACGATCTTTATTCCAAAGCACCACAGTTGAAGGGAACTGAGGAAGAAGAGGAGGAAGAGGAAGAAAAAGTTGATTATGAGGAGTCTGATGATGAAGAAGATGATGATGGTGACTTCAATGACACATCAGATGATGATGATGATGATGCAGGTGGTAAGAGTGGGAATAAGAAAGATGATAAGGATGATGATGAGAGTTCAGATGATGATGATGATAATCAAGATGCTGAACAGTATAGTTACAAGAAGGATTCCGATAAGGGTGATATAGGTGAATCTAGCTCGAAAAAGAAACCTGAGAATGTTGATGATGATGATGATGATAGTATATTTTGGACTGAGAAAATCATAGCCTTATCTGATGATGATAAAAGCTTATATCGGCAAATGCTTGAAAAGAATGTATGGACGATTGAACTAACTGGAAGATTTCCCGAGATCTTTGAATTAGATGATATGAAGTATGAACTTGAATATAATGATCCAGATCTAGAAGATGGGGAAGTATCTGCTGATGTTTCTAAGGAAATATTGGAAGGATTCGCTAAGCAGATTGGGAAGTCTCTAGAAGAAATCATGAATGACAAAGAGATTCCTAATATTCCAGAGAAACAAGCAGGTAATCACTCAGATGAAAAAGATACTCTAGAGTTTGAGGAGGTTGAGATTGAAGATATATCTCACGAAGAGTATCCTGAATATTGTAAACAAACAGAGAATGTAGTGATACCTGAGATTAATGAAGAAACACTTGATGAAGCAGAGAAGCTTGCTAAGAAGAAAGGCAAGAAGATTTTGGATGAAGTGTTTGGGAAGGATGCTAATCAGAGACCAACTTATCAACAATCAGATGAAATGAAAGATCTGTTGAAGAAGTTGAAAGAAAAAGAAGCAAATAGGCCGAAAACAAAAGTACAAGGAGGTTTCTACAAATATCACAATGAACTGTTTAAAGGGAGAGCGTTGGGATGGAAATATCTAAGACAGCTACGGTGTATAAGTGTGAAGTGGGAGAAGGGAATTCTGTACTTTTACAGGTTCCATGACATCAAAACCTTGCCGTATTGAGCTGTAAGGGATATTTGTAGACATACGATGAGCAGTGCTTCTGTAAACAATGATGTAGTTGGATGGTTTGCGGATAAGATGTCTTGGGAAAGCAGAACCAGATGGAACATGTTCAAGCCTCAATATCCTAAACGCAAAGTTCACAAAGAGGTTGATCCTGTTACTGGAATGAAGAAGGTGACGCTGAAGTACAAACCTCCTGTGGTGATGAAGAGGATTCCTTTGATGCCAATACAACAACACTTCAGCAATGATTTCATGTTTTGGTATTATGATTGGAGAACAGCTGAAGCGGTGATTGTACTGAAGGATAAAGATCCTAAGGATGAATTCAAGAAGATACACATCTTTGATCCAATGTGGATGATCAATTGCTCGCACGAAGACATTATAATGCTTTATTATAATCCGATTCACTTTGAAATTCAAGACGTGGGGCAAGCGATGAAGTTTTATAGAGTGGTATGCTTTTGTTTTGCGTGGGATGTGAATGCGGGTTGTGATTATGATAAGAAGTTGGGAAAGTATGTGAATGTTCGTGAAATGGAGAAAAGTTCAAACAAATGAAAATTAGAACCGAGATGAACAAAAAGCAAAAGAAGATTCTCCGAATCAAACTGTTGAACAAGGCGCTTGATCATGAACGAGAACAATCCAAGCAATAGTCAAGGGGGAGTTTGTAAGTGCACGGAATGTGACTATCGCCTTGGATTGACAACATAGCGTTTATTGAAGGTTTTATGTTGAAGAAGAACCCAATCGACCTAGTCGGGGGGTCGAAGGAAGCTTAAAGTGGTCGAAGGAAGTTAAAAAAGATCGAAGGAAGCTTTGTACAGAAGACATTTTGGTTCGAGCTCTTACTTGGGTCGAAGGACTCATTCGACCAAGACGAGGGGTCGAATGAGCAGTCGATAAATAGTTTAAGTTTTTATTTTTTTGATAAGTTTTTGGTCTTTTTTGATAGAGGTCTAGTGTGTGTGTTCCCTCTGTGTCTAGAATTTTCTGTTTGATATTTTTCATTGTAAACCTAATCTAATCAAGTAATATAAAGTTGTTTATTAATGAAAATGATTATTGAAATGGATTTAACTGTATTCTGATTTGTTTTCTATCATATTGCATACGATCTAGGGTTTCCGCACCTGGATTGTTCTATTTGTATGATTATCTAGTTGTTTTCTATAAAACCGATCCTTTACAAAAGTAGTCATGACACGAAACACTTTAAGGTGGATTCACATTCCTAACTCTAACTCTCACCATCTGAATCGCCTTCATGGTGGTTTTGTGCTTGGTTAACTCTAACTCCTGACAATCTGAATCATTTTAATGATGGTTTGTGTTTTGGTTCGCCTTAAAGGCAATGTATGACTGCCTTGTACTCTTGAATCTTCCTTCGAATCTAAATCCATTCCTTTTCAACTCTAGTTTAGCAAGAGCTAAAGTTCTCTCAAGACTCCTAACGGGAACTTAACTAAAAGGTGAGTTCATACTTGTCCCCGTTTTACTCTTTAAACACTTTTGGGGCTCAACATGTACCATATGCAAACACACTAAATGCTTTCATATTCACATGCTCAATCTACCAAACATGCTTATATGTTATGCCATGCTAGAAATCAAATTCTAAGATACAAATGCCGCTTAGCATATAACCCACCTTACATGTATAGCTCTATAGGAGTAGCACACCGCCCCCTATCTAGGTCATGTTAAGTTTAACGGCCTATCACTATGGTGCTAGGTCAAGCAGTGCCACCGCGTGTTGATTATGCCTTTTGTATGATTTTGTATGTGCAAAACTATAGCATAATGATTTGAGTAAAACATTTTATTACTATGTATGTATTCAAAAACTAGTATGCTCACTAATGCTTTATGTGTTGACAAGATATTTTGTACATGCTGCAGGAAATATGTGATGCGTTAATTCAAGAAATTCGTTAGGATTGGACTTAGAAACGCACCACTTTAAATTTCTTTTTTTTTTTTTGTTATGAATGTCATATATCCTTTATGAACAATTTGTACTTCTTTGCTTATGATGTTATGAAACGAAACCCTTTAAATTATATTGTCACAATTCTAGTAGCAGGAAGTCTTTGAACAAAATATCACAAGTCGCGCCTCGATGTATTCCGCCATCGGTTGGGGTGTGACACATATAGATGATACATCCTCCCATAGGTATGGGTTATTTATGTACTCAGCACTACTTACTACCTTAATTTTTTGGGCATATTCATAGTATTTGAGGGATAGGATCAAATACACAGTGAAAGAAAAATAGGAAGTCATAGGAAGGGTATCAAACAGACTCCGATTGAACTCATTCAAGCGGCATTGGAACCGTTTCATCGAACCCTACGATGTTAGTTTTTAGGTCTTCGTTTTTTGCGGTTTTAGCTTGTAGTTTTTAGAATGTATGTTATATCACTGTGTCTTTTATGTAACATTGTGTCTTTTTCTTATTTTCATCATTGTGTTAGTTTCAATTTATTGTGTCTTTTTTCTTTAGCATTGTGTTATATTTTTCGGCACTGTGTTATATTTTATAGCTCATTGTGTCATATTGTGTTTTTGTATCCTGCTCATCCTTCTCATTTTTGTTACACTGTGTAGAATAACTTAACCCATTTGATGTGTTAGTTGAAGCCATAATTAAAGGATTTGTGAACCAGATATATAGGCAACGTTATCTGCCATGATCCCTAGGGGTGTTCAAAAAAATCCGAATTCGAATCCGATAAATCCGATAATCTGAATCCGAATTATACGAAATTTCGTATTTGGATTCGGATTCGGATTCAGATTTTGAAAATTTTTGGATAATTAGATTATCCGAATCCGAATAATATCTAACAAGATTCTTGTTTAAATAGATGGCCCACAGAAACCTGATTGGCCAATACGGAAGCGAATCGCATTGGGGTCTGCCAGAGGTCTTGCTTGTTTACATAGTCATGGTGACCCGAAGATCATTCACCGTGATGTGAAAGCTGAAAATATATTACTAGATGCAAAATTCGAAGCGGTTGTTGGAGATTTCTGGCTGGCCAAGTTTAGGGATTACAATTTAACTCATGTTTCAACAAACGTCGGTGGTACGATTGGACACATAGCTCCCGAGTATTTATTCACCAGAACATCTTTAGAGAAAACGGATGTCTTTGGGTATGGGGTAATGCTTCTTGAGCTCATAACTGGACAACGGTCATTTGATCTTGCTCGCAATATGAACACTGATGATGTCATGTTGCTTGATTGTTAAAAGGGCTTTGGAGGGAAAAAAAAGTTGGAGACACTGGTGGATGTTAATTTGAGAGGTAATTATATAGATGATGAGGTGGAACAGCTGATCCAGATGGCACTTTTGTGCACACAAGAAATTCCGTCGAATCGATCCAAAATGTCGGAAGTTTTCAGAATGCTTGAAGGTGACGGTTTAGTAGAAAGGTGGGAAAACTGGCAAAACGATGAGATTTTTTGGCAAGAGTTCTATAATAATTGTAATCCATATATCAATGATTCCACGTGTAGTTTTCATCCAATGAATTGTCGGGTCCCATATAGATGATACATCCTCCCTAGGTATGGGTTATTTCTGTACTCAGTACTACTTACTAGCTTAATTTTTTGGGCTTATGCATAGTATTTGAGGGTTAGGATCAAATACACAATGAAAGAAAAAATAGGAAGTCGTAAGAAGGGTATCAAACGGACTCCGATTGAATTCATTGAAGCGACATTGGAACCGTCTCATCGAACCCTACGATTTTAGTTTTTAGGTATTCTTTTTTTGGGGGGTTTTAGCTTGTAATTTTAGAATATATATTATATTATTGTGTCTTTTATTTAACATTGTATCTTTTTCTTATTTTCATCATTGTGTTATTTTTTCAATTTATTGTGTCTATTTTCTTCAGCATTGTGTTATATTTTTTGGCACTGTGTTATATTTTATGGCTCATTGTGTCATATAATTCATGTCATATTGTGTTTTTTGTATCCTTCTCACCCTTCTCTTTTTTCTTGCACTGTGTAGACAACTTAACCCATTTGATGTATTAGTTGAAGCCGTAATTAAAGGATTTGTGAACCAGATATACAGGCAACCTTATATGCCATGGTCCCTAGAGGTGTTCAAAAAAATCCGAATTTGAATCCGAAAAATCCGATAATAAAAATCCGAAATTTCGGATTTGGATTCGGATCCTGATTTTGAAAATTTTTTGATAATCAGATTATCCGAATCCGATTAATATCTATCAAGATTCTTGTTTAAATAGATGGCCCACAGAAACTTGATTGGCCAATACAGAAGCGAATCGCATTATGGTCCGCTAGAGGTCTTGCTTGTTTACTATTCATTGTGACCGAAGATCATTCACCGTGATGTGAAAGCTGAAAATTTATTACTACATGCAAAATTCGAAGACTTTGATGGAGATTTCGGGCTGGCCAAGTTTATGGATTACAATTTAACTCATGTTTGAACAAACGTTTGTGGTACGATTAGACACATAGCTCCCGAGTATTTGTCCACCAGAAGATCTTTGGTGAAAACGGATGTCTTTGGGTATGGGGTTATGATTCTTGAGCTCATAACCGGACAACGGTCGTTTGATCTTGCTTGCAATATGAACACTGATGATGTCATGTTGCTTGATTGGGATAAGGGGTTTTTAGGGAAAAAAAAGTTGGAGACACTGGGGGATGTTAATTTGAGAGGTAATTATATAGATTATGAGGTGGAACAGCTCATCCAGATTGTGCTTTTGTGCACACAAGAAATTCCGTCGAATCGACCCAAAATGTCGGAAGTTGTCAGAATGCTTGAACGTGACGGTTTGGCCGAAAGGTGGGAAAACTGGAAAAATGATGAGATTTTTAGGCAAGAGTTCTATAATAATTGTAATCCAAATATCAGTTTGGATATCACTAATTCCATGTGTAGTTTTCATCCCGATGAATTATCGAGTCCCATATAGATGATAAATCCTCCTTAGGTATGGGTTATTTCTGTACTCAGTACTACTTACTACTTTAATTTTTTGGGCTTACGCATAGTATTTGAGGGTTAGGATCAAATACACGGTGAAATAAAAATAGAAAGTCGTAGGAGGGTATCAAACAGACTCCGATTGAACTCATTCAAGCGGCATTGGAACCGTCTCATCAAACCCTACGATGTTAGTTTTTAGGTCTTTGTTTTTTGGGTTTTAGCTTGTAGTTTTTAGAATATACGTTATATTGTGTCTTTTATGTAACATTGTGTCTTTTTCTTATTTTCATCATTATGTTATTTTTTTTATTTATTGTGTCTTTTTTATTTAGCATTGTGTTATATTTTTCGGCACTGTGTTATATTTTATTGGCTCATTATGTCATATTTCATGTCATATTGTGTTTTATGTATCCTTCTCACCCTTCTCATTTTTTTTACTCTGTGTAGAATAACTTAACCCATTTGATGTATTAGTTGAAGCCATAATTAAAGGATTTGTGAACCAGATATACAGGCAAACTTATCTGCCATGGTCCCTAGGGTGTTTAAAAAAATCCGAATCCGAAAATTGGATAATCCGAAAATTTGGTTTCGTTATGAAAATTTCGGATAATCGGATTATCTGAATCTGAATAATATCTAACAAGATGCTTGTTTAAGTAGATGGCCCACAGAAACTTGATTGGCCAATACAGAAGCGAATCGCATTAGGGTCCACCAGAGGTCTTGCTGGTTTACATAGTCATTGTGACCCGCAGATCATTCACCGTGATGTGAAAGCTGAAAATATATTACTAGATGCAAAATTTGAAGCGGTTTGTTTGAGATTTCGGGCGGGCCAAGTTTATGGATTACAATTTAACTCATGTTTCAACAAACGTCCGTGGTACGATTGGACACATAGCTCCCGAGTAATTGTTCATCAGAAGATCTTCAGAGAAAACGGATGTCTTTGGGTATGGGAGCTCATAACCGCACAACGGTCACTTGATCTTGCTCGCAATATGAACAATAATTATGTCATGTTGCTTGATTGGGTGAAAAGGCTTTAAAGGGAAAAAAAGTTGGAGACACTGGTGGATGTTAATTTGAGAGGTAAATTATATTGATGATGAGGTAGAACAGCTGATCCAAATGGCACTTTTGTGCGCACAAGAAATTCCGCCGAATCTACCCAAAATGTCAAAAGTTGTAAGAATGCTTGAAGGTGACGGTTTAACCGAAAGGTGGGAAAGCTGGCAAAACGATGAGATTTTGAGGCAAGAGTTCTATAATAATTGTAATCCAGATATCAGTTTGGATATCAATGATTCCACGTGTAGTTTTCATCCCGATGAATTGTCGGGTCCCATATAGAAGATACATCTTCCATAGGTATGGGTTATTTTTGTACTCAGGTACTACTTATTACCTTAATTGTTTTTAGGCATATGCATATTATTTGAAGGTTAGGATCAAATATACAATGAAAGAAAAATAGGAAGTCGTAGGAAGGGTATCAAACAGACTCCGATTGAGGTGTGACACATATAGATGATACATCCTCCCATAGGTATAGGTTATTTATGTACTCAGTACTACTTACTACCTTAATTTTTTGGGCATACTCATAGTATTTGAGGGATAGGATCAAATACACAGTGAAAGAAAAATAGGAAGTCGTAGGAAGGGTATCAAACAGACTCCGATTGAACTCAATCAAGCAGCATTGGAACCGTCTCATCGAACCCTACGATCTTAGTTGTTTAGGTCTCCGTTTTTTTGGGTTTTATCTTGTAGTGTTTATAATATACGTTTATGTCATTATGTCTTTTATGTAACATTGTGTCTTTTTCTCATTTTCATCATGGTGATATTTTTTCAATTTATTGTGCGGCACTGTGTTATATTTTATGCTCATTGTGTCATATTTTAGTCATATTGTGTTTTTTGTATCCTTCTCACCCTTCTCATTTTTGTTACACTGTGCAGAATAACTTAACCCATTTGATGTATTAGTTGAAGCCATAATTAAAGGATTTGTGAACCAGATATACAGGCAACCTTATCGGCCATGGTTCCTAGGGGTTTTTAAAAAAATCCGAATCCGAATACGAATCCAAAAAATCCGATAATCGGAATTTGAATTATCCGAATTTCGGATTCAGATTCTGATCCTGATTTTGAAAATTTTTGGATAATCGATTATCCGAATTGGAATAATATCTAAGAAGATGTTTGTTTAAATAGATGGTCCACATAAACTTGATTGGCCAATATGGAAGCGAATCACATTGGGGTCCGCCAGAGGTCTTGCTTGTTTACATAGTCATTATGACACGAAGAATCATTCACCGTGATGTGAAAGCTGAAAAATATATTCTAGATGCAAAATTCAAAGCGTTTGTTGGAGATTTCGGGCTGGCCAACTTTATGGATTACAATTTAACTCATGTTTAAACAAACGTCTGTGGTACGATTGGACACATAGCTCCCGAGTATTGTCCACCAGAAGATCATTAGGGAAAACGGATGTCTTTGGGTATGGGGTAATACTTCTTGAGCTCATAACCGGACACAACGGTCATTTGATCTTGCTCGCAATATGAACACTGATGATGTCATGTTGCTTGATTCGGTGAAAGGGCTTTCGAGGAAAAAAAACTTGGAGACACTGGTGGATGCTAATTTGAGAGGTAATTACATAGATGATGAGGTGAAAACAGCTGATCCAGATGGCAGTTTTGTGAACACAAGAAATTCCATCGAATCGATGCAAAATGTCGAAAGTTGACAGAATGCTTGAAGATGACGGTTTATCTGAGAGGTGGGAAAACTGGCAAAACGATGTGATTTTTAGGCAAGAGTTCTATAATAATTGTAATCTAGATATCAATTTGGATATCACTGATTCCACGTGTAGTTTTCATCTCGATGAATTGTCGGGTCCCATATAGATGATACATCCTCCCTAGGTATGGGTTATTTCTGTACTCAATACTACTTACTACCTTAATTTTTTGGCTTATGCATAGCATTTGAGGGTTAGGATCAAATACACAGTGAAAGAAAAATAGGAAGTCGTAGAAAGGGTATCAAACGGACTCCGATTGAACTCATTCAAGTGGCATTGGATCCGTCTCATCGAACCCTACGATGTTAGTTTTTTGGTCTTCTTTTTTTGGGGTTTTAGCTAGTAGTTTTTAGAATATACTTATATCATTGTGTCTTTTTCTTATTTTCATCATTGTGTTATTTTTTCAATTTATTGTGTCTTTTTTATTTAGCATTGTGTTATATTTTTCGGCACTTGTGATATATTTTATGGCTCATTGTGTCATATTTCATGTCATATTGTGTTTTTTGTATCATTCTCACCCTTCTCATTTTTGTTACACCGAGTAGAATAACTTAACCCATTTGATGTATTAGTGAAGCCATAATTAAAGGATTTTGTGACCAAGTATACAGGCAACCATATCTACCATGGTCCCTAGGGGTATTCAAAAAAATTTGAATCCGATTTCGAATCCAAAAAAATCCCATAATCTGAA
>JAUTDX010004731.1:0-49909 GCA_030844895.1 Ambrosia x helenae
ATAACACTATTTTGGCAAAAAAATCTATATTTGAATGCTATTACCCACATATTACAACGTGTCAACGTTATTTCATCAGTTGTGATACTTCTACTCCCATCTCGTGTACGTGCTCGTGCATTAACGCAATACATATTTTATTATCATCTTATTCATAACGCTTAATAGAGAAATATAACGACGAATAATTACTTGGTAACGAGCAAAAATTAACTGTAATGCTCATATATATGGATGATGAGACCTAAATATATTTCTTCTCCTTCAAGCTCTCAATGGTGTCTCTTGATGCCATCTTCAAGAGATATGTAGTCAGACCCAATTAAGCTTTTAACTTTTTCATCAGAAATTTGATACTTTATAACTGGATCATCATCTGCACACCTGCAGCCATCCCATGTACCCATTTATTAGCCTAATTATATATCAATCTGTTACATATGTTACGTAGTTCATGTTTATCTTTTTTACCTTTTTAGGAAGTAGTTTGTTTGACTTCAAACTCAACCTTATGAGGGATAATTGCACAAATAAACATTTGACCAAAGTAATTTGCAAAACTAAACATACGATGCGTCTAAACAACAGGCGAGACACTCTTTGCGTCTACCAATCAGACGATTACACGTGTAAAGCCTTCAGACACCTTAATTTTTAAGGTCTCTGCGTCTAAACTTTAGACGCGAAAAAAGATTGCGTCTAAAGAACAGACTCTTAAATTAAAGAGTCTACATCCTTGACATGAACACACCCAACAGTAATGTTGCTGTATGTTAATGCTGAATTTAGTGAATATGTTAGCAGCCGAATTTAATAGATTGAAGTTGAATTGTTGCAAAAAAAATATTAAAGAAAAGGGCGAAAACGGGTAAAAAGTTTTTGTGGTTAGCCCAAACCAGTTTTGACATGTGACATGAAATGTCACCTACGGTGTCTATGTAAACCGTTTCCCTTTTTGTTTTGGGTAAAAAGGAAGGTACCCCAGGCATATTATCTAGGCATACCGTTGATCAAGTTGAAAATGGCCCGTGCACTTGTGTTGAGGGTTGGCTGCAGGAGCGGGCCGATGACCATGGCAGGTTAATACTAACCATGTCTATGGCTTTCTCCTTCACATATTTCCATGCAGCTTCTTCAGCCAAAGTCTTTGAAAGAGGGTACCACAACTGAAAATACCAAACAAACGAACCAGATTAAGGTGGACCCGACCGCCAACCAATATTTTTTGGGCCCAAGGTTCAGTAGTTTAAAAACATTATGGATTTTGTCCAGGTGAAAAAGTACCTTTGTTTCCTTACAAAACTCTTGATCAGAAAACCAGCTTTCATTAACCACAACTTCAGGAGTCAATGGTGAAACCATTGTATAGCACTGCAGCCACCGATGAAGTCAAAACCACCCTTTTAATGGATTGAACCTTAGAACATGAACTCAAAACATTCAGTGTCCCCTTAACTGCAGGATCAATCAGATCTTCCTAAACACAACAGCAAAAAACCACTTATATGTAGTCATAATTATAGATGAAAACTAGAAACTAAGTAAATGAATGATAAAGGAACCTTTGGGTTATCAGTATGAATAAAGAAAGGAGATGCAGTATGAAAAACACACCATCACAACCCTTAACCACATCATCAAAGGAACCATCTTTCAATAGGTCTGCTTCAAACAAATGAAGACTTTCTTTTTGCTCCATCAAGTGCCAGCAAATGCTTAATTTTCTTTGGGTCATCTGAAGGTGTATGAACTATTAATTCTATTCTAATAAGAAAATGAATGGTTAAACATGGAGAGATGGAGTTACATACTGAGGTCACGAACGGTGGCCTTGACAGTGTAGCCACGATGGAGCAAGAACTTAACCAGCCATGAAGCTATATAACCAGAGGCTCCAGTCACACACACACCGGTTTCTTCGAACTTTCTTCCTGTCTGTTCATCCCTTGGTTTGTTTTAGTTTTGGTTGCATTACAGTATTATTTGATGTGGAAATTGTTGATGGCTAGAGGGTTATATAACTTATATTGTACGAGTCAAAAAAATAAAATCTTAATAATAACTTTTGTTGTATATATTTAAGTTCTATATTATCATGATGATAATATAATCTTTAAACAAAGTGATGTAAAAGGATGTGTATATGTTCAAAAGTTCAAATATAATAAATTTGTTGCAATATCTGTTCCTTGCCACCAAGCATTAGTGATTTAGATTAGGTAAACATCCATAATCATATCATTGTAAAACCACTATATATTAATTTCATCCAAGCCTTCAGTAACACTTGCCTTTCCACTATTCCACTATCTTTTGACAATATATAGTTTGCAAAGTCAAAAAGGTTTCTTTAATATATGATGGCATATTTATGTGGTTTGAGAGTCTTTAAGAAATGGAAATATAAATAACAGTGACAATGAGAGCTCCTCGTGTACATATGTGAATGTAGTAGTAAATCACGAGATATCGAAAAACACTACATGAACATACTACAGAAAATAAACAGATTTTAAGTTGTCATATTTAACTTGTTTTATGAACAACTTGTGTCTTGTGTGGACCCGTTTGATCAAAGCCTGCCTATGGCCATCTAAGTGAAGCAAGGGCTTTGGGCCTCCATAATTTTGAGGCCCCCATTTCTTAAAAAAAAAAAAAAAACTTATATATTAAGCTAATAATGTAGATATAAATACATAATTTTTTTTTACCTCAAGCAAATAGTTGTTGTCGTTTAGTGGTAAAAGGTCTCTTCGTTTTCTGCATGGTCCGTAGTTCTTTTCTTTTTAACTGGACAGGCCTGTAGCCCCCAAAATATCCAACTAGATGATATGATATCTTAATAATTTAATCTGAGGCAATTTGCCTAATAATCCTAATATATTTGATTCAGTAGTATTATTTTTTATATATAATTTTACCACCAGTGGGATGCCCGCGCGATGCGGCGGGGAACACAACACTTAAAGGTTGAGTCAATTCAGGGCTAGCTCAAGTTTGACTTTCACTTCATACCGAGTTGGTTTGGGTTGACTCTAATCTAAAATAAAGATGGGATCTTAAACTCGAGCTCGGCTTGATCAAAAATCAAGTTGGTTTGCTTAACTTGATTTGATTAGACTTTACAACTAATTTACCATGAGGGTCAAACATATAAATTATTCTTTATAGCTTTACATACATTTAGTATTGTCGTGTATTTATTATTGTTGTTTTGTTAACCTCTTCACTTCAATATCAGTCTTTCTTTTCTTTTGTTCTTTGTACATGACATGATGAAGACAACGTATACAGGGAATTATAGTAACTTTTACTCGTAATAAATGTAACGAATACAAGGAAAGTTAATGTATTTGGTTTTGTAACAATAACATGGAAGCCATCCATGTTGGTACGTTTGAATTCGAATGGATGTGAATTAGATTAAAGATTCAAATAACAACATCAAACTTCCACAAATCGTCCTAGATGCTAGAGTTCCATCATCACCACATACATGCGAAATCTAACAAACAACGAGCTTAATCATATTACAAAACGGGAGTGTTTTTATTTGTGTTACATCACTGCCATGTGTCATGATGCACGAATTTTCCAACATTGTCCACAATTTCCCTCGTAATACATTTCGCTTCACATCTTGTGTGTTTTTTTAGCTATATCTCAATCAGGAACATGAGTTGTTAAAGTTTATCCCAAGATGCTACCACTTCCCGTATTTTCAATAGTTATTCTTAGCAATCACTATATAACGTATGTAAACATAAGAACAAAAATTATAGAGAGAAAGATAGTGTAATTTGTTAACATATAGAGTCGTCAAGACATGTATTTAAAAATGGACATTGACGTGACAATATAAATTTTGTTAACTTCTAAAACACTTTTTTTTCAAATGGAAATTAACTTTGATTTTTAGAACCGCCTATTTTATTTTGTAATTTAACATGTTGTATTTTTAATATTATTTACCATACAACCACATCAAGTGTTCGAAAATTTTTGGATGGCACTTATAAAAACTATTATTATTTTTCATTTTTAGTATTTCAGCTAACATAAGTTCAAAGTTCATAATGTTTTTAGTAATATATATATATATACACACACGTTCATTTAAAGTGTTAATAGTTCAAGATCCACCGATACATAAAACATACACAAAACTCAAATAAATTAATAATGTGATTCAGCTAGATGGTTGAGCGCTTCCTTAAATACATTTCTATATATATAAACAAAAGATGAAAGTGTTATAAACTAGTTTTATACCCGCCGCGCGTTGCCGCGGCGGGGGCGACCGGAAGGTCTCTTTGACAGATGCAAATGAAATACCAAATGCAAAACATGCGAGGCCTTCGGGCGAGGGTTGAAAAGCCTGTATGCACAGGGGATCGTACCGGGATGGGTAGGTTCGTTGACAAGCGACTTAACTGAGTAAACTACGCCGATAAAAAAAAGTCTCTACTTCATTTAGCATACACTCAACTTCTGTTTTATCAATACATGAGTATCTAGACACCTATAATTTGTTTGAAACTGAGCAAGTTACAGGGCCTATCCATTTATTAATTCTACCCATTAATTGCATCTTGACAATAACCCAAGTCTCAAATGTGTTTATTAAATTTCATACTCCCTAAATATTTAGAAGATATGTTTATATATACACATTTTTTTACGTAAAAATAAACTATATACTAAAATACTAAAAAAGACTAAATATTAAAAGGAAAGAAATTTTGAGTTGGTGGAAGTAAAGAAGAGATCGGGGAACAAAAAGTCTCAAGTCAAATTTTGAGCGGTAACACGTGCTTCTCTGACAATAATAAGATGGCGTGCAAATATTAAAGCAAAAAGTACTACCATTATATATTGAGAAGCACATGTTTTGAGACTATGAGAAGCATGTGTGTAAAACTGTAAACATCAACAAACCCATTTCTCTCTCTAAGAAAACACCCACCACCACTCCTCCCTATTTCTCTTTAGAACCCGCTGCAATCCCCTGTTAGTCAACCCACTTGCCAACACCTACCGGTTGTACACCGCCACCACAACACAGCCATGTAGCAGCCGCCACAGCCATCCCCACAGCAAAACAACAACATGCATCTACAACTGTTACCAGATCTGAGCCCGGTATCCACTTCTGTCGATTCAGCTGTTGGATGCCGGCTTGGGTGACCGGAGCACGCTATCATCACCTGAGATGCGACCCTTGCGGACACCCCAACTATATCCGTCGGTGAGCGTAGACAACGATCATGCACAGAAAACCATTATACTTCAAAATCAGCAACATCACCGTAAGCAGAAGGGTTAACATACGTTTGCACGACGTTTTCTGGGCGGTTTTTTGGGTGTTTGATCCTGGCCGCCGGATTAATAAACATAGCCACGTGGAAGTAAGTCGCCCGTCAGATGGTCGAGGGGATGAGATGAAGGAGGGGTAGAGGTGGGCGGTGGGCGGTGGGAGCAAGGGAAGAACAACGTGTAAGCAAGGAAAAGAAAAGTCAAGGGATGTCGGCGATCGACGAAACCGTTTAACAGAGGAGGAGAAGCGTTTGTCGATAGTTATTGTTTGGGTGCCGTGGAACTTCTTCACCGGAGAAGATGACAGTTGATGAGCGGAGATGTTTAGAAAAAGAAAGAGTTGCGCAATAAAGGGTTGTACGTGACGTCGGCTGACGTAAGCGATGACGAAACCGTGCTTTAAACCGTTGTATCGAGCGAAACAGTGAAACGTCCTCACAGCCGACTTTACTTTTTGTTTCTATATATAATAGTAATCAACTTAGACATATTTTTAATCTTATTTACCTTTATGTCATCGATCTTATAAACAGCAAAAAAAAAAGTTGGATAACTTTTCAACCTTATTTACGTTTTTGCCCTTTTTGTTGAAGAACAAGCTGCAATGAAATACACAATTTTCCACCCATGTGTATTTAATTAACCTTGCTATCATAAATTCTAAGCAACAAATCTGTTAAGTAATTACTTTTAAAAAGTTAGTTTTGCTTATCACGACATAATAAGAATTTTATTATTTTCTAACCTGTTTGACGTGGTAAAGATTATTTTAATTAAGGGTGTTAATCGTGTCGGTTGGTGGGTTGAAATGTGAAACCCGAACCTGACCCATATTTATTATACGTGTAAAGGATTTTCAACTTTGGTAAACCCGAACACGACCTGTTTAACCCGCATTTTTAAAAAAGGCATACATGTTGACAAGTTATTGATAACATGTTTAGTTGTGAGTATAATTGTGTAAATAATATGGTGTGTCAATTCTAACATTATTATAACTAACTATGTATGTATAAATGGAAAAAAACAAAAACATAAAAATAACAGATTTAAACGGGTTGACCTGAACCTGACCCGTTTTCTTAAATGAGTCGTGTTATTTAACCCAAACCTTTTTTTGTGTCAGTTCGGGTTAATTTGTATTTAATTGATGTCTTAAATATATCATACGTTTTTTACTCTTTTAAACTTTTAATACACTGAGATGTTTGATTTAATAACTTGCATTCATGAGTTTTTTTTTTTTTCTTTTTTTTAATGGACACGTGACTATGATTACTTTTATTTTTTTGACGTTCTTGTATAACTTTTCTGTTGAGAACGAAGGTGTATTCGAAATAGATCAATGTTTGGTATCGTAGGCTATATTGAGTGTCGGTTAGTGTTGTTACCGTAACGAACCTAGGCTACACCGACCGAGTTTCCGCCGCGTAGCGCGGAGAGTCCCTGCTAGTTTTAGATACATGTTTTGAAACCTAGAAACTACAATTATTTTATGACTGTGAAGTGTAGGGTAGATTAAATTCGTAAATGAAGGGGAGAAAGGCCCATTTAATGTGTAAGCAATTTGGAACGGCCCGGGTAAGGTCCACAACCCAACATCATTTTTAAAGGTGCCCACATTATATATAACTACAATTGGTAACGTCGGCTGTGAGAGGCGTTTCCTGTAGCTATCTCACGGCCGACGTTAATCCACGTGGCTACCTGCTTCGACATCGACGGTGACGATCATTACCCCTCTTACGGCCGGCGTTCTTCCACGTGGCAACCTGCTTCGACATCAACGGCCACGATCAATCAGCCAAAACGCTCAGAAAGACGCCCTCACTTTCTGTCTTCAGCTTAACCAGTCGACGGCCGGAGGAGACGCGCCACCGTCTGTGGCGGTGCTCTTCCGGGAGCTCCGCTTTTTACTTCGCTGGTGGACGCTATCGTCCCGCGTCACAGATCTGCTTACACCTGTCCTTTAAGAGAGTAGGAGAGGGAGGTAGACAAGGGATGTGGCGGATCGTGGCGGTGATGATCGAAGGCAGTGGGGGTGCTGGTGGATTTTGTTGAAGTAGGTAGAGAGATGACAGAGAAAGTTTGTCATTGTGTGGTTTGATTACTTTTCGATGTGGACTCCCTCTTACCATTTAACTTGAGTGTAACAAGTGGAATATAATAAAAACAACCCTTCAACAAGTTCAACAAATGAAATACTACGTATGAGTATATGACTGACCCTTTAACAAGCTGTGGATAAAGTTCAGAGAGTGCTGATGTTTTGTCATTATCGAAAATTGTATAGGTGTTTGCTTTTGTAGTTTTCGACAAGCCAAACTGATAATGACCAAACTCTTGCTACATTACACGGGAAAAAGCGAACATACTCCCGTCGAGAAGCGCGGGGTCATTATGTATTACTTATATCCAGTAGGTATCATTCGTGCAGTACGTAGAATCCCCGTCGCGCATTGTGGCCCGCATGTACAGAATAGATGTTGCATTTTGTGACCCGTCGCGCTTCACAACGTGTTTGTGTCATTATCGTAACGCTTGAAATGAAGTCACAAATGCTACGCCGTCGCAGCAACGCGCGACGCGGTAAAAAACTAGTTACTATATATTCAAAAGTTTGATGTTATGGGTCGGCCCTACTCATTCACAATGTTTTTAATAAATAAAAATGTGTTTAAAATGTATATTGAGAATGAGAATATTATGGAAAATGGAAGTGGGACAAGAAAATTAGCAAGGCACTCTATGGAGTTGTTAAATAAGCAATGCAAAACAACCAACAATAATAGAGGTACAAATAAGCAGGACCAGCACCTCCGAAGCCCACATTCCGATTAAGTTGGAACCCACATAGCCCACAATCGAATAAGCCGACACCTCCATATATTGCCCACATATTTAAAAGTTTCAATGACTATTTTTATAACTTATTGCGTCAACTCAACAATTTTCAATATTTTCCCAAAATATTTGTATAAATAAATTATTACATCATTTTTTTAACGGCCAACGAATTCACCAAGAACTCCCTTCGGAGTCCCTACTCAGTCAAATCAGGACCCCTTCCACCCGGCATAGCTAGACATGTAAGGGAGGTCCTGGTTTCACCAAGTCCACCAGTTCCGGGGAAAACCCGACTATCCACCCGCCCGAAAGCACGACAATGAAATAATCGGTAAAACCCAGCGCTCTCAAAAATCGAACCCATGACCTTTCAGCCATGAATTTTCTATCTCCACATCACTCCACCATCATATGGGTGGTATTACATCATCCTTTTATTATCCATGGCATATATGAACAAACCCTTATAGCAAACACTGTAGTTCATTATTCCATCTTCACAAACAATCTTCATCACTCATGGCATCACCTCTAAACCAATCATCATCCTTCCAAGATCCAAAACACATCTTCCCACAACCATCACCAAACCATCTCTTACCAAAAACCCTAAAACTCAATTATTTCCATAACAAACTATCCAAATTATCACAAAACACCATAACATGCTCATCTCTCCCAATCCTAACTCCAACACCCCACATCCAAAATCCCCAAAAAGATCAAAATATTCCAATCTTTATTGAAGATCATAGACCCCTTCATCAAATATGGCCAGAAATCCAAGGCTCCACCAACTGGAACAACCTTTTAGACCCCATGAACTCACACCTACGCCGCGAAATAATTCGCTATGGCGAATTCGCTCAGGCGTGCTACGACTCATTCGACTTCGACCCACGATCCAAATACTGTGGAACTTGCAAATACCAAGGTGCCCACTTCTTTGAAAAGCTTGGTATGACTGATCATTATGGTTATAGTATCAGTCGTTATCTTTATGCAACTTCCAATATAAACCTTCCAAACTTCTTCCAAAGATCAAAACTATCAAGTGTTTGGAGCCAACATGCAAACTGGATGGGATATGTTGCAGTTACAACCGATGAAAACGAAGTTAAGCGATTAGGTAGAAGGAATATTGTTATTGCATGGAGAGGTACGGTTACGTACCTTGAATGGATACATGATTTGAAAGATATATTGCATCCTGCTCATTTTAGTGATGATCCGTCTATTAAGATCGAATCAGGGTTCTTTGATTTGTATACTACGAAAGAGCATTCATGCCATTATAGCTCGTTTTCGGCTCGTGAACAAGTTCTATCGGAGATTAAGAGGATTAAGGAGAGGTATGATGGTGAAGAGGTTAGTATTACGATCACTGGGCATAGTCTTGGAGCGGCTCTTGCGTTGTTGAGTGCTTATGATATTGCGGAGATGAAGTTGAACTTTACGAATACGGGTCGGAAGATACCGATCACGGTGTTCTCGTTTTCTGGTCCAAGGGTAATGTTAGCCGAGTTTATTATCTATTATGCGCATGTTTGTCTCCTTATTTTCACCTATTTATAACTTATTACTTTTTCAAAAAGTTGATAAGTTAAATGAAGTATTTGAGAAAGTGACTTTTAACTTCTACTTATAAGTTTTTATAACATGGAAAAGGAGTTTTTGAAAATAAGGGAAGTATAACTTTTCAAAACCACTTATAATTTTTTTGTGAAAAGATATAAGCAGCTCCTAAAAAAATACCCAAACACCCTCTATATTTATTAGTGATTATGTTTTTTTTACTTACTACTAGATAATAACTTGGCTAATGTGGGGTTAGCCCACTTAGGAGAGGCATATACCTTTTAAAAGGGAGGTCCATGGTTCAATCCTTCGCAATAGTGTAGTTTAAGATTACTAGTGTAATAGTTTAGGAGATGACACATTTGCTATTAAAAAAATAGATAGTAAACCGGGTAATGTTAGCCGAGTTTATTATCTATTATTTTTATTATTATTATTGTCCATAGTCTTTGAGTGGTTAACGTTATACATACAGAGATGGGGTCAGGAGGATCTATTGACCATCCCACCAAAAATTGTTGCATTTATATGTAATATATAAGTTCTTTTAAAAAAAATGTAACTGTAACCCTCTTAGTTATATAAACAATAGAAAAAGAGAAGCTTATGGTGAGTCGTCTGGACGATACTGATTTTTTTGCCAAAATGGTGCTATAGTAGGATTTTTTTGTACATTTGGAGGGTGTCAGCAGTGGACTTGTGCATTTGATGAAACCGCAAGACCATCTTGCGGTTTATGCTTAGGTTGAGCTGACTAGGAGTGAACTAGAGGGGAGGTTGGTGATTAGGAGGACGTTTTTGCTTAGTAGGAGAGAGGGATTAGAAACCGTAAGACCATCTTGCGGTTTAGGAAACAAGACTAGCCCTTCAAGTATGTAATAATATTCAACTCTTTTTGTCTTTGTCAGTCTCTCTCAGGAAACCGCAAGATGGTCTTGCGGTTTTGATGTGAAGTTACAAAACTGGTCCTTAACCTATCTAAACATCTACTGTATATCCCCTTCATTGTGTCAGCCTTTATTCCTAAACCGCAAGATGGTCTTGCGGTTTCTAATCCCTCTCTTCTACTAAGCAAAAACCTCCCTCCTAATCACCAACCTCCCCTCTAGTTCACTCCTAGTCAGCTCCACCTAAGCATAAACCGCAAGATGGTCTTGCGGTTTCACCAAATGCACAAGTTCACTGCTGACACACTCCAAATGTACAAAAAAATCCTACTATAGCACCATTTTGGCAAAAAAATCGACGATACTAGAATTATGCACCAAATTGATGCGTTGATCGATTTAATACAAAAATCACTCCGTTTTCACCTAAATATAGAAAGTGATAAAAATAAGCGTGTGTCATTTGTAAATTGTATGTCATGAGCTTTGTCATTATCTTACCATTTTTAAATTGTAACCTCTCTTTAAATGATATCTGGTTTTTTTTTTATAATCAATATATAGTTTTTCAGTCTTTTGAAAAAAAATTTCAGGTTGGTAACTTGAAGTTCAAAGAACGTTGTGAAAACCTCGGGATCAAGGTATTACGAGTGGTTAACGTGCACGATAAGGTACCAAAAGTACCTGGGATTTTCGCTAACGAGAAAACAAAACATCAAAAGTACATAGAAGAAAAGATCTCGTTCCCATGGAGCTATGCTCATGTTGGGACCGAGCTTGAACTAGACCAAAATGATTCACCCTTTCTAAAGCGAACTAATGATATTAGTTGTGCTCATAATCTTGAAGCATTGTTGCATTTGGTTGATGGTTATGTTGGTCAAGGATTAGGCTTTTGTTCAGCAACAAATAGGGACATTGCACTTGTGAACAAAAGTTGTGACTTTTTGAAAGAGGAGTGTGGTGTGCCAGCGTACTGGCGGCAGGATGAGAATAAAGGGATGGTGAGGGGTGGCGATGGGCGGTGGATCTTGCCGGAACGACCGCGGTTGGATTCGCATCCGCCTGATACTGCTTACTATCTTGAACAAGTTCTAAAGTTTGCTGCTAAGTCTACTTTGAAGGCGCTTTGATTATGTTAGTTGTATGCATGAATAATGTGTACGATACTAGTTAAATGAGTTTAAGTATTGTACTATACATTGAGGCAATAGCCCAATGGTGTGAGGGGTGCTTTGTATAGAAGAGGAGTAAGGTTCGATCCCCCTCACAGGAGAAAAAGGGTGAATAATTAATAGGGGAGAGAGAAATTTGCCATTCAAAAAAAGTATTGTACTATAAAAAATATGTTTGTACAAAGATTATAAATCGATCATCTTTTGACGTTTTATGTTTACATGGTGAAATATTAATTATTTAAAGAATAAAAATGACGTGTTACGGGGGAAATGACGTGTCAACTTTCCTTTTTTTAGTTACTTGATAAAGGTTGAAGGGTTTAAAAATTAATACATCTTCACAAATGATACTTACAAAAAATAAGTACACAAATAATTCATGTCGTTCGGTAATAATTACACCCTTCAAATCCTATACGGTACCCCTTCGTAAAATATTTATGCTCTCTCTATTAGGGGTGAGCAAACAGATACAACCGGACCAAACCGTGTATTACCAGGAAAACTACAACCGAGAACCGGACCTATGTCATAAGCTCGGTTTCGGTTTTTTCACGGTTCAGGTACACCGAGTATAGGGACAGGACCAGGAGTACCCGACAAATTTATCACTTGTCGAATCCACTTTACCAGAACCCTTCTTGTCTAAGGTGCCCATCCGAATTCTGAACGGCATCCTAAGTAAGACTTAAGTACTACATTGACAACATCCCTGATAGTGGTAGGGTGGGATGAGGTAACCAGTGTTGTAAGAATCGGTAGGCGCTAGTCAGCTGGTGAGGTACCGACTAGCGAGTAATCAAGATTAGTGGGAATTAATCGGATTGGGATTTTATATGTAATTTTTAAGTAAGCATGTTTTAACCACTTCCTCGACATAATTTACAGATTTTGGCGGAATTTGGTTGTAATCGCTTGCCAGCCACCGACTAGCGATTAATCGATGATTAATCAGAGACTAGGCATGATTTTTACAACCAAACTAAGGCTCTTGTACCATATTAAATAATGAAAAACTCGTAAGGTATTACAATAAACCAAACTAATACATCCTATTTAATAATATCATCTAGAATAATACTCCGTAAAAGTCTCGTAAGATATTGTGTTTTATTGATAACCTATTTTTTTATAAATAAAACATAATCAAATAATATCTCTAAAAATAAATAAAACATAATTAGGAGTTGTGATTTAATTAATTGGTAATCCTTACTATGAAAATAATTAGTCAACGATACACCACCTCCTGACCTGTTTACTCAGAAGTCAGAACCATGTGGTATACATTAACATGTGTGGTATTAAAGGTTACATGACATGTTAACCACCATTTCACACCACTCCCTTCTTGTGCTAAGGGGCGTTAAAAGAATTATTTGTTAACATGTTAACAAGATGTTAAGAGTTTAAGTTAACTTGTTTTCCTCTTTTAAACCAAAAACCATTAAAAAGTATCGTTACGTGAAGTTAAACCATTTCCTTAAAGATGAAGTTAAGTGAAATTAGTAAAAGCGAGTGATGTGACATATATGTGGAGTTGCGGATGTTAAAGTATACCCAATGTTGTCACCATATATATCTGCCACTAGATATCCTTATCATGAAAGTAAAACCATCCACCGATATCGTTATTGGTTGTT
Organism: Ambrosia x helenae; assembly: GCA_030844895.1. Classification (NCBI taxonomy): domain Eukaryota; kingdom Viridiplantae; phylum Streptophyta; class Magnoliopsida; order Asterales; family Asteraceae; genus Ambrosia; species Ambrosia x helenae. The sequence continues at coordinate 13,450 of JAUTDX010004731.1, forward strand.
AGTTTTTGTCCTTTATATATTTTAAGAAATACAATGATTGTTTCCAAATTGAAATGCGATAAAAACCATTTAAATGTTGTAGTGCGTATTGTGTGGCACTATAATGACTCGTCCCACGAAGTGAAAGCTACCACCAAAACACTAACACTTTGTTTCTCTTATTAATTGCACTCGTTTTTCACACTTTGTAGCTAGTGGGAATCACCATTTTAGTACAAGTCAAACACCCACTCTTTTCCATTCAAAGTTCAAACCACCTCGTGCTTATTATATGACCATCTTAATAAGCTGTTCAGATTTAAACCAAAAAGATCTGGTTCATATATAGCCAGTTTACGGATCGGTCCGGTTGTCAATTGTTTATAAAGGTATAATGTTTTAACTAATACTACACGGTACATGAGATAACGATTGTGTACAGTGGCGTATCCAGGACGGATTTCCATGGTGTTCCTTTCGTAGATTTTCACTGATTTTCACTTATTTTTCGAAATTTTCCACTGAATTTTTCATTTTTTCCAAACCGAGGGGTTCCTGGGAATCCCCTAGATCCGCCCCTGATTGTGTATAAACTGAAGATTAATAATACAACACCACTCCTCGTGTTTTAATTATTACCACGCGGTCATGGGCAACTCATCACAAAATCCATGGTTTAACATTGAAAATATCTACTGTCACGCGAAGTATGATCAAGCTTCTAAACACGTCTTAGAGATGAAAACCAAAATTATAAAGAAAATGTGAAATTACAACCAAAGTTCAGACACTCAAATTACTCATATGCGCGCAACATAGGAATTTGCTTGGGTGACGTATCTAACCCAACGATACGGGTTATAAGTTTTCGACTTCTTAGCGATCTGCAAGTATTTCACCTACATGAAAACCATGACAGAAGTAAAAAGTCATTGAAAGATTTGAATATCGGATGGCATATAAATAGAATCCAAACTGTATTAACACTACATGCCTGCATTTTTATAGTATAAATCATACAAATAAAACGTAGAGGTGGCAAGATGGGTGGGTCAAACAGTTTGGGTAACAGGTCAAAATGAGTTTGGATTGAACGAGTAGTTTTTAGCACGGGGAAAAACCAGCACGGACAATTGGGGTTGGCGCACAAACAATATTTTGTCCATTGTTTAAATTAGTTTATAAATATTTAATGTGCTGAGTGTAATCACAAAAACTATACAATAATAATATTGTCTTTGAATAGAAAACATCAAGAGGCTATATGCATTGAAATTTGAAAATAAATTTTGTTCTATTTCCAATCTAGATTGACCCAATTGACCCATTCCCCTTTTGGCTATAGTTTTTATTTGGTCCAACGCAACCCAAATCAAGTCGTTTATAAATTTTGGTCTATTTTCAAACTAAACGAGAAAATTCACTTTTGATATACCAAGTTGATATGCAGACTGCTAAATTGCTGTAACATTCAATATCACCAAAAGGGTGTCTTTCAGTTGTGTAAGTTGACCATGATATCAAGGTAACTCAATACTTTATATCACTAGAAACGAGGTATGACTTTGAAAACAAAGTTTTTTTAGTTTTTTTTTTCAGATTCTAATCCTATGGTCACAATAGGTGGCATCACTGTTATTATTTTTAATGTTGTAATGCATGTACATATATGCACGCATGTAGACATTGCAATAAGTCAAATAAACTAATGATTTGATCTGTTCTATGTATATGATACAACTAAAGGATCGTGATATGGCCCATTAACTAACTAGGGGATCATGATTTGACGAATGACCCAAGTACATATATAGATGGATCCATATCAACCCATTTATTTTCCCACTTGCATTATGCTTTTGACCCCATCACCCTTATCATTTCACCCAAGTATTGAACCACCTAAATGGGTCATTGGAATGTTTATCGGACCAAATGGGTCATATTTTTTTATCCGGGTCACGTAAATGGATCAGAATCTCAGATCTGGATCAAGACCTGACTCATTGACGGGTCGATATGAGCAAATTTTGTGCAATGAGTGTTAATATGTCTCTCAAAACAGCTTTTCTTACCTGGAGTCTTGAGCAGATGTACATTGGTATAGTGAAAGTCATGCTGACAGGTCCAGCTTCTTTTGTTATATTGCCTATCATGTCATATGGTTAGAAACAGTGGATAACATAACATACGACCAAATAGTCAACGAAAGCCTTTTGTACACATATTTTTAGTTACAAGTTTTTATATTAATCCTAGGAAACATACCATGTGATTCATGTGCAAATGTTAATTTGGCTCGCAGTGTATGCTCCGATCCACCAACAATCTGGAATGAATTGTGATATCACAAACTTTATACAATGAAATAATAACTAACAAATAAAAGTCATAGATTCATGTTCATTTATGGAAGGTTAGAACTTCAGACAAGATATAACCTTTTTTAACCCCCACTCGATTTTCTTATTCGGTTCCTTGAAATCAGTCACTTGTCCAACTGCCCCGGATTCCAATTCAAAACTGACTCTATAAAATTCCAACAAAATAGCATTAGAAAAATATAAAATATGTATCAGAATCAAAATATATACTTATCATGAAAAATCATTTGCAAACATCAAGGACTCCAGGTTAATCATAGCCAAAAATATATGTTTCTTGCACCACAAATTACAAAACCCTTGAGCAAGTTACATAAATGTGTGATACATGCCCAGTACCAATTGGCCCAGAACCCAACCCAAATACAAGCCAAAAACCCGACCCAGCTGCTGATTTAATTAACTCAGAAAAACAGCAGGAACACATATAGGGGAATCATTTTAACTGCTATTAATGGTAGTATTAGTAGGAGACTTTGTTTAATTTGTGTCCGTTGAGTATTTTGATTATTGTGTGTTATTTTGGAGAGTTGCCTTCTCGAATTTGGCAGACTTTGTTCGTTTCTTTTTTTAATGCGAACTTTCAATTTCAAATATATATATCATTTGGTTCCATTATCGTGGAAACAATCGAAGATGGCACCACAAACCCAGAGCAACTCAGATCCCAATTCTTCTAACCCTGACCCCGCTGACCGTTGTTCAGTTAGCGGCCATAGACGCAAGGCTTGAATCCATGGAGTCTCTTCGGGAAGATGTCACAGCACTCAAATCACATGCTTTATCGAAGGGAAAGTCTAGCGGTGGGGGAGGAAGGTTTGAAGAGGGCGAGAACTCCCGTCACCACAATAAAATTGATTTCCCTACATTCAGCAGAGGAAATCCACAAGGGTGGGTTCTCAAAGCAGAAAAGTACTTTCGTTAGTTCGTTACTACAACATTCCCGAAGACGAGAAGGTGGATGTAGCGTCTATGCATCTGGAAGGGACACTTTGGATTGGTACTCGTGGCTTTCATCAGATCAGCCAATGATGTTCAGAGAAGATCTAACTTACGCGCTACAAAAGAATTTCGGCCCTGGCGAGTTTCAAAAGTAGTATCAAACAGACCAGTGCCATAGAAGAATATCGACAGGAATTTGCTAAACAATCGTCTCAAGTCTCAAATTGGCCGGACCATTTTTGCTATGGGTGTTTTAGAACGGCCCCAAAGATGAGTTGAAATCTGATGTTCGAATCCATAAACCCAGATCTGTTTATAACACAATGAGTCTGGCCCTCGAATATGAATCTAAGGTTAGTCACACACGTTCGGGAAAAAGTGTCATATCCCTATTGTTCGGTCAAATAACATCGAACCCCATAAGTCTCCAATTCCACAAATCCCGCTGTTGCGACCCAAAAACCGACAGACCCGCCTTTTTGATGCAGAAAAACAAAGCCAGTACATTCGAGGGGAGTGTTTTAGATCCGGTGACAAGTACACCAGGTCAACGCTGCAAGCAGGGCACTTTCAAGCTACTAGAGTTGGCAGACAAACCAGAAGACCAGAACAAGTCCCAAGTGAATCAAGATGCAGAATCATCGGTTGCTGTAGCCAAAATAAGCCTACATGCTCTCTTTGGTAAGCCGAACACAGCCACGATGAAGCTTAAAGTCATATCGGATACTAACGATGTCTTAATTTTGGTGGATAGTGGATCCACCCACAATTTCAACTCTGGTACTCTTGTCTGTGAATTAAAGCTTGTGACCCAATTTGTAACCCCCTTTGGTGTTCAAATTGGCAAGGGCGACATCATCCGTTGCAATCGCCTCTGCAAAGATGTTACGCTACGGATCCCTAACCTAAAAATCAACCAGGATTTCTATCCACTTTCAATTTGTGGTTTTGGGAGTTCAATGGTTGACTTCTCTAAACACGGTCCAAGTTGGGAAGGAGATGTTTTTTATCTATAATTTAGTTGGTCAAGAATACAAGTTGCAAGGTATTACTTCCAACACCAAGAACTCATCAAGCTTCCAACACCTAGCCATTGACACACACACCAAATACTAAGGAGGGAGATATCAACCTGCAGACCCATTCCGTGATTGATCACTGTTGGGTCCACACCATGAATCGCCCTCAGCCAGTTTTAGAGTAGCTTATTTCTTGGTGCACTTATTCTACAGCAGAAGCTACATGGGAGAATTATGAAGATTTAGCTGTTAAATTCCCTGATTTTCGCCTTGAGGACAAAACGTTTTACCGGGTGGGAAGTAATGATACATACCTGTACCAAATGGCCCAGAAATCGACCCAAATCCAAGCCAAAACCCGACCCAACTGCTGATTTAAATAACTCAGAAAATAGCAGGAACACATCTAGCAGGTATAGTTTTAGGCGGTTTTCAGAATAGTTTAATAACTGCTGTTAGTGGTAGTATTAGTAGGAGACTTTGTTTAATTTTGTGCCCGTTGAGTATTTTGATTATTGTGTGTTGTTTTGAAGAGTTTCCTCTTGGAATTTGGCAGAGTTAGTTCGCTTCTTTTGTTATTGCAAACTTCCAATTTCAAGTATCTATCAATGTGCTTTAGCTTATAATGTAAAAACACATTTTCATCGAGGGTTTAAAGTATAAAAGTTTTATTACATATTCCCTACAAAGATATTGAATTCAATTTTCACTAAATACCTAATATTCTGTGCATCTTAAATGAAATCAGATAAGAAATTTAAGACGTGCCCATGGACCTTAAGGAATAAATGAAACTGTGAGAAGTTCTTTTTACAGCAGAAGGTGTGTACAAATGGATTTTTTTTTTATTAACCGTGTGAAAAATAACTAACAAAATAACAACCAGATGATGTAATTGTTGGTGTGTATAAAAAAATCCTACTATCCATTATCTTCATAAACACATTTTAAATAAAAGATAAAAGATGACAAGTACCTGGATGTGTATTTTGGCACTGGCATCTGAACTACAACAGTATTTGCAGTTATATTTTGAGGGAATTCAGCACGTATTTTCAGAATCACCTCAGCCTTAAAAGAAAAATACACATGATATAATATAATTCATTAGTGTAATATACTTGGACACTGATATGCTAATAGCATATATAACTGCAACATGCAAAAACACTACTAAAAGCATTATGCATAAAACTACCAATCAGTATAGACGGTAATCATTAGAGGTGATTGCAACCCATCTATTCAAATGGATCGATTTGGTCATCTTTATTCTTTTAAACAGGTCTGAAGGGTTATGTTGAAAGATTTAACTAAAAGGTGTGTCGAGCGTAACACTGTTTGAAAATAATCTGAAAGTGCTTGGGGTCGGTGCTGCCCCTTTTGACTAGTGGTCTGGTGCTAAAAATGGCCTGTTTTGACACGAACCTATTTTGAATGGAAAGGATGTCTACCTTAAGTGATCCTGCCTCTTCAATCAAGGTGTTAATACGAAAAGGTGGCTTAAATTCCTGAGTCATGCGATAATTCATAACAGGAAATTCACCATCCGGGGGGACCTGACAAACAGGAGCAAGATATTAACATTATATTCAACCAAAGAAACACAGGGTATATGAGTCATATAAAAGAGCAAAAACTTAGCTATGTTACTTACAAGAGTCAAAGTTCTATCCACATCAAAACTATCAAGATGAACCGATTCATGAAAATTGCAATCATCTAGTATAACAGCTCCTGATCCACTAGAACCACCATAATCTGTAGAACAAAGCATATATTGATAAGCTTAAGAAGGCACATGACCCTCATAATAAACAAATTCTTGACTCCACATATCACTATTAATAGCTATAAAGGTAGATAATGGGCAGATGGACGTATTGGTAACAGGTAGATTTGTATGTGAGCTGAGCAAAATTGGGCTGGATCGGGCCAACCCTGAACCCACCAACACTTTTTTGTCCTTTTATATCAAATCTCATGAATACTTTATTAAATAAATGCAATTACAGAAATTATGCCTATAAAAATAATAATTGCTTTTCACTAAAACAGCTTAGAAAACTGTATGCAATGTGTACATCTCAGATGACACCTATTCAACCCATTTGATATGTTTCAGTTTTAGCTAAATTTTTTATTTTACCCATTTGCCCCGTTACCAACATAATAAAACCTATGTAGTTAACGCGACCTAAGCAAAGATATTGGTTGAAATATCGGTAGCGATAACATCGGCGATATTTACCGATATATCTCCGATATCTTACTCCCGTAATATCGGTCATATCCCCGATAAATAGTTTTATGGGTTGAAATTGTCACCTCTTCAAGTAAACACAACTGCAGTACGATAACTAGTATATCAAGTACACCAAGGCAGCTAAAGGGATATACTCAAATACTGAATAAATGAATAAACTTATTGGAAAGTATACCATATACTGATCGGCCACCTCTTCCTATATTCAAGTCCTCGTTGAGAGCTAATCGAATTTCTGGATTCCCAGAAAGATAACTCTTCATTTGAATGGTGCCATCTATCTCAGAAGTTAGTATATATCCCTGTTAAGGACAGAAGGAAGTTACGCATATGATATATGAATTTAGAATAGTTTTAAAACACAGTGATGAGTGATTAGACAAGGGTTCATATGGAAAACAGATTGTTTGGTATTTTCTTTATGTTAAAAAATGCAATTGAAACTCAAAATGAATAATGAATACGTTAAGCACTTGTTGGATATGAAATGCACTTCTGAAACAAGTTTTATAGCATGTTCAGGCAGTGCTACTATACCTGCTGTCCACAAACAAACTTACATATGCTTTACATAAAGAAAGAATCATAAAATTGCCCAAAATTAACGAGCATGAACATCCTAGTACACATTAGAAGTATCTTTTGAATAACCTTTAGCACATGTTTTTCATCAGTAGATTCTACACATCTGTAACTGAAAATTCTGTCATCAAGATAGAAACTGCAGGCTTCTAATATTGGGCAGTAATTCGGTAAAAAAGTTTTAACAGCATTGCATTGCATAAAATCAAGTTATTCTATCATGGTATTGACGGGCTAGAACACTTGCACAGCAAAGTAAATGTATAGTGTCAACACAATTAGCCAGATTGAACTTTTTTGTCATTGTTTTGAAGTTTATACAAATAAGTAGCGTGTTATTTTTTATTTATTGAAAAACAATTACTAAAACATTGAGGAAGTTGAAAGCAATAAAAGTAGGCTTTGGGCCACTTTGCATTCGTTTAATATGTTTCTCTTTTAGCTCAATTTTCAATATGACCCATTTGAGATGATACACAGCCCAAATCATTCCATCCAGAAGTACACATGCCAAAATTGCCACCTCTCCTCATACACAAGTGTTGATTAACCTTTTTTTTTAATTTTTTTTTTTTTTTTTTTTGGCTTTTTCTTGTTCTTTGCTATGTGCAACATAGCTCCAATCACGATATAAGAAAAGTTTTACATGAAGATATAGGCTCAGATATGAAGAGTAGTAACTAGTAAAATGATAAACAAACATCTCCTTACTTGCAAACACTTAATTCAGACCTGTGTAGCAAAATCCTAATGATGATTCTTTTAAAACAATAACACTAGCATTACTTCACTTCCTAAACTATATATAGACATGATAATAGTTGAATAGGCATATGCAGCGCTTCCAGAAGTATCTTATTTCATCTATGAGCATAATCAATTAAGAAAATACTAGAATAAAAAAAAAAACTACTTACACTAGAGCTAAATGTAAGACTTATTTTTTCAATTATATCCACGAAAATTTCCTCCCTTCTTCTACCCCCAGGTTCATTAGCTACAACTGATTTTGTGACAGCTGTCCCTGGCATTCTTTTGTTCCCTTGCTGCATTCAGAAAAGGTTGTAAGAAACATACTCAAGTAATTTAGATTAAAAAATCAACCAATGACAAATTATTTGATTGATTATACCATAAAGAGGGCAGCCGGACCAAGAGGTGGCATATGTGCTGCGTCAATCATGATTGGCTCATTAAATACACATGACTTTAGAACTTCAGTCGATGTTGTTTGCACATAACCAAAATCCTGTTCAAAAGTAAAAAAATATATATATATATATAATTATTGATATTTTTGTTCTCCCATAGACACAACTTGAAGATGTTACAATCAGATTTTATACACCCAACAATGTCAAATGGATGAAGAAAACTTACAATAACTTCATCAAGTAATTCATACACAAGCACAAAGTTTTTTCTTATAGAATCTTCATTAAGGATGCCAAGGTAATCTTTAGTAACACGTGCTATTCTTTGTAGAAGCTCCAATACAAGAGATGGTGATACATTTGTTCTAGTGGTTGCAACAAACAGTAATCCGACCACCTTTACATGGAAGTAGTTGACACCATCCACATTCTGTCATAGCATATCAAGTACATCACATCATCAGGAATCATAACAGTAACATAAACAATCATATTATAAATCTAATTTCAGGCTGAAATCATTTTACAAGTGCAAGTAACAAAAATGGAGCGATTTCTTGTAACAGTAATATATACAGGTGTAACAATGAAGTCATGGTGTTGCGTCTATCAGATTAGAACATATTAACATAAAAAAAGATTATGATAGTTAGGACTGGACTCTATGGTTATATTGCGATAATGCATCCATCAAAGTTTCAATATAACCTTGCAAAAAGGAAGATACGAGTGGAAACAAGTGATAGCAAAAAAAAAACAGAGTATACATAATTAGCTTCTTAAAAACAAGTTTACGCAGATAACACATCTAGCTTAATTGTCTTATATGACATGAAGAACCGTTTACCACAAATATATAATCAGATGACAATGTAAAAGGTACCTACAAAGACAGGTGGAGCCTCCGCTTCCCCGTCCTCGCTCCAAAACTTTACTTTACGAAAAAATATCTCTGCACTTCCTTTTTGCACATCACCACGGTCTGCATAAGTAAAAAAAACAGAGGAAAGGGCATATTAAAAAAAACAGGTGAAAATGCATAACTGATCATTAGCCCAACAGCTAATCAAACTATTGACTACCCCTGTATCAACTAGCACTAGACAAACTTCGATTAGAACTATCAATTGCCAATTGAAAAATGCCATATATGTAAGCTGCTTAATATTAGTTTGTCCATCTAACACCTAACAGAAGGAAAGGTACAACTTATACTCGAATCGTATTCTCCGTATGAATGTTAAGTGCTAGACAAAACCAGCCAACGACTGAATACAATAAAATGCTCTGTATAAATGACTAACTACTCTTTTAAATTCATTGAAGTCCCTAGTTACCCTATGAATTCATCACCATGGTCTGTCTGCATAAGTATAAAAAAAAAAAAAAAAAGCAAGAGAAAAAGTTATTTTTTTTCTATAATCGATGAATATGCATAGCTGATTGTTAGCCCAACAGCTAAGCAGTCAATATCGGTGGGATTGCGGTGGGATATCGGTGGGATATCGGTTATCGGACCCTCACCGATATTCGGTGTCAAATATCGGTGGCAAATATCGGTACCGATATTATCGGTGATATTTGCCGATATCCCACCGATATTTTGATTCTCATATATCGGTTATAGCGCCGCATTTCCAGGTTTTGCTTTTTTATAGGCCAAATTACAATAAAAGCCAATAATAATCATTTTTTTTTGGAATAAGCCCATAAATATTAAGAGTCCAACTACCCAAAAACACTTCCAAAACCCTAAACTGGACAGATTTGTCTCTCCTTCGTCTTTTACCATTCGTCTGTGACTGACATCAAATCTGTAAGTATTATATATTATTAAATTTTAGGTTATATATAGATAACATTCAAATATTGACACTTTGGAGTCTTGACTTTTGATATTACTATTAGTAATTTAGTATTATATATGACTATCTTTAGGTTTTATATTACGTTAATATATAAATATTAAAATTCTACAAGATATTAAAATTACCAATATCCCGCCGATATCCCACCGCGATAACCTATATATCAAATATCGGCCCTTGACCGATATTCGATTTCCCACCGCGTTAACTGCTTAGCCCAACAGCTAATCAAACTATAGACTACCCTAGAATCAACTACCACTAGACGAACTTCAATTAGGACTATCAACTGTAGACTAAAAACGCCATATAAGTAAGCAACATTAACTAAGAAAACTGGACGGACGTTCACGAGTATAATGTGCAGATAGAATAAACGTAGTTTATCCATCTAACAAATAACAAGGTGAACGGTACAACCTAAACTACAACCATATCCTCCTTATAAACACTAAGAACCAACTTCCGGTAGAAGGTAAGTGTCTATACAAACCTAGCCAATCACTAGATACATTAAAATGCTCAGCCTGCATAAACGTTACACGGACTAACTACTCTTTCAAGTTATGTGAAATCCCTAGTTACCTTATGCTTTCATCTATAGTCCCTCTATCTTCAAGTAACAACAGTTTTAGGTTCACAACATGCCTAATCAATCAAACTCTTCAAAATAATCATTTCATAACCTAAAAACTTCTAAAAACAACAATTAAACACTAATTCTTAATTTCTTATCACAAATCACATTAATTATATCAAATCTAACACACGCACATACACATATGCATAATTTGTAAGAAGAGAGAACTCACAATCACGAAAGACGATGTTATCGCCTCTCTGCGACAAAACAAAGAACTGCGAGATCATTGCAGTCTCCTTCCTGATTCAACTATTTCTGAAACAGATTAGTAACAGAAATTGGTTATAACTAAATCATCAAGTGTGGTGTGAACATATAATGTAATTCACATAAATCTGATTTGTGATTGTGTGTAAATTAGAGGCGAATTGTAAGAGAAACTGATGAGATCTATATGAGGAACATACAATATTGAGAGAGGCCACAACAAGTCGTAAGGCTCTGTAGAGACTTTTACATCGACGGTACATCTCGTGGTGCACTACCGTATAAATTACTAGTCGGGAGATGAGTCATTTTTTTTCTTTTTTGTTACGTTTAGGTAGAACTAGGTGTTATTTGGCCTACACTTCGTCGTGGGCGCGACTGTTGTGCACACATGTTACGCGTAATGGGCGATGGTTCGCTGCGGGAGCTTCTGTTGTGTTGAGGGTTCGGTGGACATAAAAGATAACATTAAGTGACTGTTATGCTCGCGTGGCCATCACAAAAATACTCGCGACCCATTAAGTTCCACACCAGCCTTAACATTAACACTTTGTTGCCTCTTGTTGACTTGATTGAGTAAAAAAAAAAAAGTCTCAGAGCTTTAGTCTCCTTATAATATCATATAGTAGTCATAAAATAATAACAAAAAGTCTCATCTTTAGCCTCATTATAATATCATATAGTATAATAATACATTAACAAACAATAAAATAAAACGGTGGCCTACCAATCCTATCAAGAACTCTTCGTCAGTCAGCGAAGATAAAAGATTAGTGGAAATCTAAGTAATAGATATTCATTAGTAAAATATTGACTCTTGTTTAGTGGAGGAGATACCTTACAAAAGTGAGATCTTGCCAATTAGAAGTTGTCAATAAACAGACTGGACAATGTTTGCTTATAATTGGGCCTTACCATCAAGTCCTGGGCGTAAATCAGTAAATGGCCCGTCTCACCAAAATGGGCCAATATTCAGCCGCCAATAAGGAGTGAGTGCCGCCACAAACATCCACTCAAAATAGGTTACTGTAAAACTGTCTTACATTTAATAGATATATATATATATATATATAATAATAAAAAAATGGATTGTGATTTAATTATGAGTGATTGAATATATTTTTTTAGGTTATATATTGAAACATTCTTAATACATTGTTCAGGTTTTAATGACGTGTTAATAGTCGGTATGATGTTAAATGATTCATATAACAAACAAATGATCATATGGGTCGTATATATAAGGACCCTAATAAGTGTTCATCAAATTATGTGACTTGCATAATGTGTTTGATTGACACAATAAATGAATGATTTAACAATTGACAAAATAATATGGCTTATATGAATATATGACCAATTCCACCCTGTCATATGACTCGAATGATATGACAGCGAGTCTGTGTACATTTTTGGGATATGGTTTGTACACGAGCACCTTTTATCTTTTTTATTAAAACTATTATTGCTAAGTCGAATATAAGATCAAAATATAAGGAGCTAAATTAACTTGTAAACGTGTTCAGCCGTCATACCAAATTTCTACAAATGATTCAAAACCACTTATTTTCTCTTCAATCCTACAAACATGTTTATTGGTACTTATGTTTCTACATCATCACCACTTTATATATTTATTTTAATAATCAAGTTCTTTTTATAATTAGTCAGTTTTTTATTTTTTTATTATTAAAAATATAATTAAATATATGGATATAATTAAAATAAAAAAATTAAACTTACAATAAATAAAACTAAAAGCAAGACATTGAATATTTGGAAATTAAAATGATAAAACAAACATTACATAATGGTTAGAGCTAGAGGTAGATTTAGGTTTCGATAAGCCTTTTTGTGTTAGGCTTAAACCCATTGGGCAGCTAGACCACTCAACTGCTCAACAATAGCAGTTAGAGCTAGGGATGATATAAAAAATAATCTTTAGACTGAAAAAAAGAACAAATAAAACATCTAATTTGATTTAGGAATGGTCTCGATACTGTGTCGGTTCCAAAAATAATGACCCTAAAAATTGCAAACAAAGTGGGTAATGATACTGGTACCAAAAGAATCTAGTACGGTATTTGAAGGTAAATTAACCCAAAATACTGATATCGAACCAAAAGTATTAATCATGAAGAAAGCAAAAGGTCGGTATTGAATTGGTACCAAAATGATCTGGTATAGTACGTTCGGTACCTGTTAGGTTTTATTACTTGATACCAATTGCACATCCCTAGTTTGATTGTTATATCAATCTCGACGAGGTGATACTTTGCATATGGGTATGGTTAAGGTATAAAAAGAGTGAGATGAATTAGAATTAGCTTATGGGTTACCACCCGTGCTTCGCGGCGGCTTCAAAACGTAGATAAAATAAGCAAATTGCCAACATAACAATAAAAAAACCACGTCACGACAGTGTGTTCATAAGTCACTAAAAAGTTACGTTGTTGTATACGACACCCAAGTTCATTGGACAAAACTACACCAAAGCATATAAAGGTAAACACGAAGGTCGTGCATTACAGCAAATCGGCTTAAACGTAAAACAAAAACATATCGCAATTGTGTATTTAGAGATGAGAGCCTGTCGGTTTAAAAACGAGTTTAAAAAAACGTTAGAACAAACGATCAATTTAAAAACAATATTCACATCATAATGTAGATAAAAATAACTCGTGTAGAGTGTTGATATAACAAACGAAACCTATAAAAAATCACATAAAAACTCAATGAAGGGTATGTAGTATTTAAGAAATTCAGGAAATCATATGTAGTATTATGCTTGCATTGAGACATCACGAACACTTTTTGCCTTAAATCATTAAATGATGATTGCTACTTTGTCTTTAATAGTGATTATTGTGCTTGTTATTGAGACTAGTTATGATGCTTTAAACAAGCTCGCTTGTCAGATAGCATGGATATCAAACGCTTAAACACATCAGGTGTATCTACCTACTCTAAAGACTAAAACAATGCTATAGTGTTTATCTTGTTTCTCATTCAAAGTAGAGGCATGTTCTTTTTCTTAGTCAAATTATACAGATTCAAAGGGCCCCACTTTGTAGTTCGCTTAGGGTCACCAAAAACAATAGATCGACAGTTACTACTAGATATGTATTGGTGTTTATATGATAGAGTGAAGGTATGGTTTCGGTTGCCTAAAGATAACATGCACTTTTTGATTCCTTAATTGAGTTGTCTGTTGTTGTATGTGTGGGAGATTGACGTGCACCAGTCTTGAACACGGTGGAGAGGTCAAATCTGTCTTAAGAAAAGTGTGTTAAATACACGCGTGATAACTATTTCTTTCAGTTTCGAGCATTAAACAAATAGTAAATTACGATAACAATTTTTGCATTGTCTATAGAAATAACTTGTGTGGGGCACTCAAGGGTACTTACTCTAGCTCCGACCAATCCCGCTCCGCTACGTCAAAATAGACCCAAAGTACCCTAGAACCATCAACACACTGGCGGCACTTTAGGGTACTTTGCCTAGATGTTTAAAATTGATCTAAAGATTTTGATTTGAGGAGAAGTGGTTTTTGGTCAACAAGCACTAACCACCTAATGGATTTTTCTACTTGCCTCTCGGCAAGAACTATCCGAGATAAAAAAAAAAAATCAAACTGCAAGGGGTGACGGTGGTGTTACCGCATGACAATGGTAACCGTGCACCCATTGACGAAGGGTGCCCTGCCTGCACTAATGCAACCTTTTCAAGTTTGTAATTTTCAAACAAAACATAAATATATATGTTAAAAGAGATTTTGATGCCATCAAGAAAACTTACTTTTAAGTTATCAAATATATACGTTAAACTATATGCATGTAATGTAATCAAAGGGTTGCATTATGGTGTTAAAAAAGAAGTATCGATTCGGTTCATTTAAAACGCATTGGTGATCAAGACGTTTTTGGATTAAAATGGTATGTTTTAGAGGAAGTATCAAATGGACAAAATGGGTTCCGTCTTTTTGTCAAAGGATAAAAGTAGGGTTGACATTGACAACTACATTTTTTATGGTTCTTCACTTCTTTTTTTTTGTGTGTGTGTGTGTGCAAGAAAGTAGAGAATATATAGGCATAAATGTATCTAATACCATGCATGATTTTTGCATTAAAAAGGAAAAGAAAAGAAATGCATAATGCATCATTTCATCCACCCACAAAAATAGAGAATAATAGTATGTTACATAATTTGTGGACTAGAAGCCGTTCGGTTGACCCTATATTGAGAATAACAAACAATTTTCTATATTTAAAGAGAATATTAAATATTATAGTTTGAAAATTTAGATTTAAATGACCCAAGATATAACCTTATGGCATGTAAGGAATTTTACAAAGGGAGAAGTTAAGTACTAATTATAAAAAATAACTGATGGGATCAGTGGGTCTATGCTGTTATGAAAATAGTTATTGTTTGTGGATGGTTAATGATGACCGAAGCTATTGTTCATACATGAGGTTGTTAGTCAAGTTTTTATGAACTATCATGTTATATTAAGAAGCCTGATGATGATCATTAGAAAGCAAAGATTGGGATTGAAACGATATATAGAATTAAGATTGTCTAGACAGTATAGTGTAATGTTGAAAATGTTTTGCATGTTCCCAAAATCTCAAGGTGTTGTATATGCTAAAATTACAGGTCATGGGGAAGACCCTTTGCCCCGTCACGTACGCGTCAAAGAGGGCTCTGCACTCCACATAGGAAAAAGGAGGGGGCGATGAGGCAGGTCAAGAGGAAAAAAACCAACTAATCAAAATACATCATTTAAAAAACATAAGGATGTGCAACATCCATGGATTTTTCCACATCAAGGGGCTCTCCCCTCTCCATTTTAACACCCCACACGGTGGGGTCTAACAAGTTGAACGTTGATAGATACTTGATATCTCTTGGTGATGAATCCATCCTTACACATAAAGAAGGCCTATATAATTAATGTTGTCCACAAGCATTTGTAGAATGATTGGATTGACTATGAATCATAAAGGAGTGGTTTCCCACTCCAACTTCCTGGATCTCTCTTTTCATTTTTAGCCTCTCACACACATACACACTTTCTCTTGTAGTCTCTTTATGGCTCTTTTGTTTTGGCAAGTGGTGAATACATGTGGGGAAAGAAACTGGATGGACAACGCTAAAACGCGTGGTGGATCGGAGATCAATAAGGAAATGACATCAAACGAAAACACTGTTCATATAGTCTATTATTAATAGATAGGGTAATTATGGGAGCTTTTAAATAAAAACACCATGTGATTTGTGGTCGAACAATGAAATATACGTATCCATTGTAAAGTTATTTTTAAATAATGTGAACCTGAAATTATGACTCCATCACTCCATGTGAGATAATATAAGTATACAACTACTATATAGTCTTGATTAATGGAAACATGTTTTAACAACATGCATGAAAAGTTTAAAACATGATATTACACAATCGTCGTCCCATGTTAGTAGAGAAAAATATGCAAATCATTGTATGACTTGGAAGTTGGAACTACCTTCAACCATGTACATTAATAGATGGAATTCATCTACCAATGAACCGACACACCCTAAAGGTTTCACCACATCTTGATAGAATGTACGTGGGAGATGTGATATACAAATGACAAGTCATTGTCGTATCATCTCCAGTGGTGATAAACGGATCAAGTTAGCGGCTTGACAGGTCCAACCCAACCTGAACCTAAACATGAGAATTGTGTCATACATGTGAACCCGAACACAACCTGAACATTTGCGGGTTGTCCCAAACACAACCCAATTAACCCGAGTTCTTTAATTTTTTAATTTTTGTTCATAAATTAATACATTATAATTAAAATTTTACTTAAAAACACAATTTTAGTTAAAAAAAAAATCTTATATCAATTTATCTTTTAAGTTTTAATTATGGAATAAAATACCTTTAAGGGTTTAATTTATGACATAAAACATGTTGTAAAAAGATAAAATATAATATAGATGGGTTAAACGGGTCAACATGCCAACCTGCCCAAGTTGACCGGAACCCGACCCTTTTAGCTAAATGGGTTCGCTGGTTCAACCTGAAATTGATCAAACCCATTTAGACTAAACCTAAACCCGCGAATTTCGTGTTAGGTTTGTGTCGTGTTCTCATATGGTGTCAGACATTCGCACCCCTAATCATCTCATTGCTACCAGAACCAATTGTCAATGCCGCTACCACCGTTATTACATCCACTCACCACCAACGCCACATCCTCCACTATCGATCCCCAAGCTTCGCCACCGATTGCACCACCATTGTCTAGCAACTTTTTTTCACAATTCACAAATCAAATATAATTCTTTTATTAATTAATAAATACCTCAAAATCCATTTACCGTATATTCATTCCGATAAAACCAATGGTATACAAAGTTTTTTTTTTTTTGAAAGGCTAACTTCATTAACACCAACGGGCTATCTCCAAGAAGGAGATAACCACAAAACCAAAAAAATCAAGTTACATCAAAATTACACCAATTTCTCCAATCTATCCTGTCCTTTCTAGCTCTACTATTAAACCACAAGAAACTAATAGCCTTGACATCCGAAAGCATCCTCGACACGTTCGCACACCCTTGCTTGAAGATGATCTCATTGCGAGTCACCCAAATCTTCCAACACACAATAACAAATATGCCATATATAATACCTTTCCTGAAGTTCGAAATAGGCATAAACTCCACCATCTTCAATATGTCTTGTACCGAAAACATAAACAATGGAGGCACTTTTAACCACGACGCCACACCAAGCCACAACCCATTAGCTATCGAACAAGCAGTGAAAATATGATCTATCGTCTCAATAGTCTCACCACAGAAACGACACTTGCCATCTCCAATATTAACATTCCTACGCGCGAGAGCAGAAGCAGTGGGAATCCTATCCAAACTCGTCCGCCACATAAACACGTTACACTTGTTTGGGAGCCACTTGCACCATTTATATATATGACCTTCCACCATCCGATCGGTACGTTTCAGCCACTTTCGAGCTTCGCTTACCTTGTACAAACCATTTGACCCCGTATTCCATTTCCAAGAGTCTTTATTCTGATTAAGGCGAACGACCATGACCATTCTATGACAGTCAACTAACTCTAGCACTTCAGGAACCGTAGCCGGGTACCGCTTCCATTCCCATTGTAAAACACCTTCACCATTTTCATTCCTAATCCGGTCTGCAACCTTACACCACTTGTTTTTTTCAAGGCGGAACAAATTCGGGAACAAATCTTTTAAGGGAGCATCATTAATCCAAGTATCCACCCAAAACCGAACATCCATGCCATCACCAATAGAGCCACGAATCATGTTCATGAATCTAACTCCTTGACTGTTAGTCGCATAAGCCACCTTAATTAACTTAATCCAAGGCCCACTTGATTGCTTGTTCCATGGAACCATGTTCCATCTTCGATTTGATACATGTAGCGCGTCGATAACTCGTTTCCACAATGCATTATCTTCAGTTTTATGCCTCCAAACCCACTTGAGAGCCATCGCTAAGTTACAATCAAGCATTTTATTCAAACCCAATCCTCCTTCCACCTTAGTAGTAGCAACTCTATCCCAAGCCACCCAATGTATCTTCCCAATCTCATCCGTCCCTCCCCATAAAAACCGTTTTATCAACCCTTCAAGATTATTTAAGACCGTAGAAGGGGCCTTAAACAACGAGAAGTAATAAGACGGGATACTTTCTAGAACCGATTTGGCCAAAATCAACCCCCCCCCCATAGATAAATTACGAGCCTTCCACCCAGATAAACGCTTTTTAAACGTCTTTATAACCGAGTCCCATCTATTTATTCTGGACATATTGCCGCCAACCAGAATGCCCAGATATTTGAAAGGAGTTTCCCCAGCCCGACACCCTAAAGCTTGCGCTTTATCTTGAACTTCAACAAGATCTTTCCCAATACCAAAGAGGGTGGATTTATGAATATTAATTCTCAGACCTGAGCATAAATGAAACACACGGAGCAACCGTCTAAGAGAATTAAAGTTGAACTGAGACCACTCACCCATGACCATAACATCATCCGCATACAACAAATGAGATAAAACCGGTCCTTCGTTAGGCAATCTCACTCCATCGAATGAACCAATCGCGCAAGCTCTTCTTATAATACTAGAAAAAGCCTCCATAACAATTATAAATAAAAATGGGGATATAGGATCGCCTTGTCTAATACCTTTGCTACAATAGAATTCAAACGTGGGTGAGCCGTTAACCAACACAGAAGAAGCGGCTGAAGCTAACACCCCATACATCCAGTCACACCACTTATCCGGGAACCGCATTTGCTTCATAACAGACCTCAAAAAATCCCAGTTAACATTATCATAGGCTTTTTCAAAGTCTATTTTAAACATAAAAAGATCTTTACCCCTCCTTTTCGCCCAAGACATAACTTCACTAATAATCAATGGACCATTCAATATGAACCTACCCGCCAAAAAGGCCGATTGAGTCTCATAAGTAACCGAGTCCATGACCAATTGTATACAAAGTTGCAAACTCTCAATTTCGAATTAATAGAACATTACTTAAAGTCCAAGTTGTTGGTTCGACCGAAAACAACATTAGAACAACAACCCGCAGCTAGCTGCCACTTTCAGAAATCTCCGGATGTAGTCTTTTTTAACCTTTTCCTCTTTTTCTTATATATTATTATTATTATTAGAATTTATATTTATACTATATATATTTGTGTATAATATATATATATTCTTTTCCATAAACCCACCTACACTGCCAGCCAGCCAGCTTCCACCAACCCACCTAAAAACTAACGACGCAATAGTAAACCCTGAACGCCGCCATGTTCTCGGCGGCGTTATCATCAAGCAGATACACCAACACATCCTCCTCACAACACTTCACCAGATTCAAACCCTTCATCATCCCAATCCAATCCTTCAACCTTTCTACCCATTCCATCAAACCCCTTAAACCCCTTTACCATTCTTTCAAACATCCCACCACCAACCACCACTTTCCCATATTATTCTCATTTTCCGGCGACGGTGGAAACAATAATAATAATAATAATAATGATAATAATAATAATGGGGGTGGTGGGGGTGGTGGTGGTGGTGATGGTGATGGGAATGAGAGGGAGGTGATGATGGTGTTGGCGGAAGCGGGGAAGACGTTGGATAATATTCCGGTGGATTTGGCGGCGGCGGTTAAGGATGGGAGGATACCTGGGGCGGTTGTGAGAAGGTATTTGGAACTTGAAACGTCGCCGTTTTTTAAATGGTTGATGCAGTTTGGTGGGTTTAAGGAACGGTTGCTTGCTGATGATCTTTTCTTGGCTAAGGTTGCTATGGAGTGTGGTGTTGGTATGTTTACTAAGGTATTATTATTATTATTATTTTTATTTTGGTGATCTAATTGTTTTTTGAAAAAAAAGGTGTTTTGTGGTGATTTATGTTAATTTTGTTGTGTTGTTTAATCTGCATTATATATTTTGGTTGAAAAGATTCAGTTTTTGATTGGAATGTTGAATTTGAGAATGATAATATTTTTTAACATTTTTTATTTGATTATATGTTTTTTTTTTTTGTATTGAGTTAAGTTAACTTTGATATGTTGTTTGATCTGCATGATTGCATTATGCATTTTGATTGTAATGATTCAAACTTTGATAGAAATCTTGAAGTTGAGAATAATATTACAAGATCTTAAATTTGTTGTCTTGTTCGATCAGCGTTATACATCGTTAAGTAGCTGCAAAATGTGGTTTATTGAGTGAATTGAACTAAAAGTCTCGTGAAAAATTCAACTTTAGGGTGTTCTTTTGGTGTTTCATTAGTAATTTGAGTGAAATTTGTTATCATGATACTAATTGGTGTCGTTAGAATGAAAAAATGTTAAAAGAGATTTTGAAGTTGTGTACTCATTTATAGAGTGTTTTCTGGTTACGGAAATTCTTTTGTGGCACGGTGTTATTGTCAGCGACGCGTTATAAAGTTGATAAACAAGACAATTAATGACATTTTACTCAAAAGTCAAACACGGGCTTGTTTGACTTTGGAAGTAAAATGTACAAAATTAATTTCTCATGAAAAGTTCTTCCCTTTATGTGGAAATATATAATTTTCTCTTGTAAAGAGCTTTATGTATGGGTTGCCTAGCTATTTGTGTATATAGTATCATCATTGCAATGTTACAGATTGTTTATTTTGATTCATGCCCTGCTACATATATGGATGTTTCACGTGCTAATTTTGGAGTGTGTGTTTTTTTTTGGTGTGTATTTTGTTTGATTGAAGGGTTTTTAAGATAATCGACAAATAAACAATTTCTTTTAACCATGTGTGAAGTAAGCGCATCTGCAAATTTCATGGGGCAGGGGAAGTACCATAATATCTACGAATTCATTACAAGAGATTAGGTGTCAAAGGTTTTCGCATGCTCATTTAGGAATATAATCATTAGAGCCTTTCACATGATTTGTATTGTGATTATTTTTATTTTTTCTTTCCGATTTTACCTCTTGTGTGCTTCCTGCTATGTTTCTTCCTAGTGATAAAGATGGATTAGAGCTTCTTAAGTTAATATATGAACATAATTAATCCTCGCTTAATCGTTTAGAAAGTCCAACTCAGTTCATCTAGTTTTTTTCTTCTCTGTTTTTTTTTTCAAGAAACAACTGTGATTTCATTCTGTAAAGTGTCAAATAATATGTTCAGTTCTGTTAAATATTTAATTAAATAACAATAGATAAATAATTTTTATTTGATGTATGTATCCAGACTCTTGCAGAATATGAAAAACGCAAAGAAAATTTCTCCAAGGAGCTGGAAATTGTTTTTGCAGATGTGGTATGTTTATTCTTACATTTTGTCAAGTTCATAGACTCATAGTTTCAGATCGATGGATGCCAATTAGAGGTACTAGAATGGGAGGGATGGGTTGGGTTGGTCGGTTGGGTAACATGTCAAACGAGTGACGAGTCACTTTAGGTTGGGTCGGCATGCTACTTTTCAAAGGATTGCAACTCCATAAGGTTTATCATTTTGTGCTTTATTTATTTCCAAAATTCAAAGAAAGTTGAGAAAATAAATTGTCCTTCCCAATTCTTAAAGAATATAAAAATTTATAGATTGCATACATTTTTTCCCTTCTCGTAGATTCATGGAATGCGGGTTCTCAAATTATTGGTTGCTACTTTGATTATTCATAAATTAAGTAAAAAAATGTGAAAAGGAAAAAAAATCAAACATAGAGAGTTAAAAAGCAATACTTACCCAAAATGACCCATTTCTGATGACCTGGGTCAGAAGGGCAACTATTACTTTATGAATGGGTCCGTTTGGTTGTGTTTTTATTTCGAACCGACCAAATAACAAGAAGGTTTAGCTAAAACTGTGACGTGTCAAATGGGTTAAAAGCTTTCTGAAGTTCTCGTTTAATCTAACAACCCTTTCAATCAAATCAATCATTTAAAAGATCTTAGTTTTTTTTAATAAAGATATTGCCTGTTGAAACCAGAACTAACACATTAACTGTTTAAAAGAAGTTAAAAAAAATGGACGAAGCAGCGTTTGCAGGTTATCCTGTCATTCAACTCGAACTCATTTTGACCAACCCATCCGAGCCGCCTGTCTTGCACCTTTAGTAATTCCACTTTGTATTTTGCCCAGGTGATGGCTGTAATTGCAGATTTTATGCTTGTTTACCTTCCTGCCCCTACCGTGTCTCTTCGACCTCCAATATCCCTAAATGCCGGGCGTATTGCCAAGTTCTTCTACAACTGTCCAGATAATGCATTCCAGGTTATTTTTTAAATTAACATACGTTAATTTTTTAATCAACTGAAATCAATTACAATGGAAGTTATATGCATTTAATAATATGATTTTTTTTGTACCATTTTTCAGACTGCTTTGGGTGGAACATCATATACATTACTTCAGAGATTGGGTGCTATAGCTGTATGTTTTTTTTTTTCAAATCTTAAACTGGTGGCAGAGCTAGTTTATAAATATTCACATATCTCAACTTTCATTGGATTTTAATTTTCAGCGTAACGGGACAAAGCTTTTTGCAGTGGGCACTGCATCGTCATTGGTAATTTGCTATTCCTATATGCTTTATTTATAATGAGATGGTGTTATATTAATATTTGAATGAAATTGTTTGACCCGTTCTTCTTTTAGCTAATTGTTTTAATTTCACCCGCTTCGGATTGATTTCCTATATCGTGAAGCTTTGTAATTGATTTGAAAATGGTGTCCAGGTTGGCACGGTTATGACAAATACACTGATAAATGCCAAAAAGGCGGTTCAGAAATCTTCTGATGACGAGCTAGAGAATATTCCTGTTTTAGCTACCAGTGTGGGATACGGTGTTTATATGGCAATTTCTAGCAATCTCCGGTAAGATTTCGTTTTTAACTTATTGATTGAAAATACTTTAAATGACAAAAACAATTTGAAGATGGAAAACTACTAATCGTGCCCAAATTCTTTGGCGACAGGTACCAACTTCTGGCAGGCGTAGTTGAACAACGGTTTCTAGAACCTTTGTTACACCAGCACAAGTTAATGTTGAGTGCAGCCTGCTTTATTGTTCGGACAGGAAACACATATCTGGGTTCATTATTGTAAGATTAATCGAACTTTTTCATACTATAATTTCATTGTCCGTTTCTTTAAATAATTGGAATTTTCAATGTTAAAAACAGGTGGGTGGACTATGCTCGTTTGGTCGGGCTTCAGAAGGCTCATGACGTGGCTGAAGCTTAGTTCTTGATGATACAGATGCAGATTAGCCGACATCTTTCGAGTTCTTTGTGGTTTGGGTGTCAAGGGGGTGGCTGGTTCCCCATAATTTTCAAGATTTATGAAACTTGACTCGGTTATTTGGTTTTAAGATGGCTTGATGTTTCTTTTTTTTCAGTTTCTAGTTGATTTGTTAGTGTTGGTTTTAGAGTTTTGTTCTTCATATGAAACTTGAATTTTAAAGTGTTATATTATTACAACATAAAGTATTTTTATGACAATATGGTTTTATATGTGTAACAACATTTGAGGGTGACTGACCGCGACCACCTCTCCACGTCGGCAACCTGTCAAAAACTTTCATGAACCACACGGACGTCTCCTCCCTTTACAATTCTACGCCTTCTTGGTCCTTGGCTGTTTGTAGCCGCAAACATGTCTTGGAAACGTGTGACGTCCTTTGTTTTTATGAGTTGTAAGATGTTCAAATCTCCTTTAAATCATTTGTAACTAATGTTGATTATATGTACTGCATTAGTGATCTTGAAATGAAACATATCATGGATAAGATCAGTGTTTATTTGCACGTTTAAAACAATTCTGGATCTTAATAAAATGTAATTACACTTAATCTCACATCAAAAAAATCTTGTTTTTAACATCACAGGCAAAAGCTAGAAGATGACCTTAACAAGGTAAATAAATTTAGATAATTTAGTGTTCATACATCTGATGTGGCACAACCGCGACAGTGTGATCACTGATCAGATCACCACGTCTATATCTATTATGTTCAAGGAGTGATCTTGATTACTACAATTTGGTACAATATGCCTAAGACGCTGTTTGGCAAGTTCCGAATGCGTAAATGTTGAACCTGTAAGAGGTCTAAACCATTAAGTGCTGAACCAGTAAGAGGTCTGAACCAATTAGACTCAATATAATGTTTAATCATTCAGAGGCAAATGTCTAACCGATTCAAACACATGCTCGCGAAACAAATAATCTGAATGAACTATGTCTGACCGATTTAGACATCTGTCTCATTAAGAGCTGAAACAAACAGCCCCTAAGACGTTGAATCAGTCTTATATATAATTTGATACTTGTTGTGAATACCCACACGCCATAACCAAATTCTACGATGACTTAAATCTATTATCTATTGTTCTCACTTGTTATCTACTTAGTGAGCAATTGGCTTAGTGAGCAAATTCTATTACAAAACTAAAGAGTTTGTGAAGGCAATAACGTTATTTTTTTATAAATCTTTGCTTGTTTTATCAGTTTTATATAATAATGACACTTCAACCCTATTGAGTTAAGGTGTTACAACAAAAATAGCTTTAGTGGTTGATGGTAAATGTAAATTCTCCCTTTTCATCTAAAACATTATTAAGGTTTTTCATACTCCTCGGCGACTGTATAATGAACTAGGCTAGAAAATCCGAGATTCATGTTGAGTTGAATTCGAATTCAAGTTAAGAAAAAAAAAGTCAAGTTCGAGTTATACATATATGAAAACCGGATCCTTACTGAAACCCGATTTAGTTTTGTAATAGAATTTGAATCTATGAATCTCGAACAACAGTGGCCTGTTGAATGCTCGTGGAATTATGTAAAAGATGGTATTGTCAAAATTCTTACTCCCTCCGTCCCATTTTAAATGTCCATTTTACTACTTTTTGTTGTCCTAAATTAAATGTCTATTTCTAAGCAATTTTCAGTTTTGCCCATAAAGACAAAAGACAATCAAAGATTTAAAATAATAACTTGGGGATATTATTGTCATTTTACAACTCAGATAATATACAAATCAAAGATTTCTTAATCTGTGTGTTTGTGGGCAATGACATCTAAAATGGGACGAAGGAAGTAATAAAATTAGGACGTAATATTGCTACACCAATCTCTCTCTTTCTCACTCTATATATGGGGAAATGTGTCTCAATATTAATTTAAGTTGTCCTAAGAGGGTGTTTGGGATTGAGTTTGGAAATGCAAAAGTGCTTTTGGTCAGAAGTGCTTATTATCTTATGACTTTTTAAAAATGAGTTTTAAAAAAAGTGTTTGGATTAGCTTTTGGGATGAGAAATGTCAAAAAATCAATAGATTGTTTTTTTAAGTGTTTCGCTTAACTTATTGTGAATATTGGTTGTATGTGGGGTAGATTTGTAAATTTTTTCCCAAAAGCCAAAAGCCAGGATTTCTTCTAACATCTCAAAAACAACTTTTCCACCCTTAAAAGCCAAAAGCGAAAAGTCAAAACAGAAAGTGCTTTTAGGTTATACAAACAGCTTATTAACTTATTAGCTTCTTGGAAAAGCCAATAAATCAATAACTTGTTCTGAGATTTCGGAACTAATTGAACTTTTAGACACCTTGCAGAATTATGGTTTTGAACTGGACCAAGATAAATGGTATTGGGAGACGGATGAATCTGGGAGGTTCTATGTTTTAAAAGCATGAAGGATCGGGCTGCAGCGGCGTTTTTTGACAATCGGCATTTGGAGTTTGCTTGGAACAGTTAGGTGCCGATAAAAGTTAATTTTCTGTTATGGCGGATGGTTCAAGACAAGCTACCTATTGTCGCTGCGTTGAGTCACAGAAACATTTGCGCACATGACCCTTTGTACATGTTCTGTCAAGATGCCAAAGAAACTACTATACATCTGTTCGTGTCGTGTCGATTAGCATCGCAGATCTTGGAATTCATCACCAACTGGTGCAGACTGTCTCCGGTTTATGTTTTGGAGCTGAAAGACCTCGCAATGTTGCATAAAAGGATAAACAGGTCAAAGAAATGGCGGAAAACTGTGCAATCAATCATTCAGACGACAATTTGGATATTATGGAGATGGCGAAACGATGCGATTTTCAATGGAAAAATGGCCAACGCTTGGAGAATTAAGGAAGACATCAAAAGTTTTAGTTTTCTTTGGGTTAAAAACCGGGCAAATGTAGGTGGGATCACATGGACGGATTGGTGTAATTCCAATTTTGGTATCGTCTAGCTAAGTTAGCCTTTGTATGTGGTGGATCTTATTGTTTGGTGGATGTTATAGTTTGATAGTCGAATAATTTAAATAAAATTTTGTTGGCCTTTAAAAGAAGCTGACTACAAATTTACAAAAGTCAAAGTTCATTTCTGGAACATTCTTAATAGTCGAGGACTGTTTCATGATATATGACAAACCTAAAGGAAGACTTACGTAACTCTATACTCTATAGTCTATACACAGCAAACATATTTCATTCAAATATTATTCATTAACAGCGTCAAACCTTTCATCACAATCTAGGGTTTCTTTTCCCCAAACCCTAATCTCCACCATCACCATCACCATCACCATCACCACCCACTAATGGAGGTCGACCACCACTCCACCACCACCACAACAACCACCACCACCACAACCATCCCTTTAATCCGTAACCTAGCCTCCTGCAACACCACCACCAGATCCAAAGCCCTAAAACACCTCACCAATTGGCTCCCAACACAGCTCCAAATCGCAGACGACGACATGAAAAAGCTTTGGAAAGGCCTCTTCTATTGCATCTGGCATGCCGATAAAGCTCCAGTTCAATCGAATATTATTAATAGACTCTCATCCATGCTCTTAACCCTAGACGTTCCGTTATCTCTTCATTATTTATCTGTGTTCTTTACCACTGTTCGTCGTGAATGGTCTGGTATCGATGTGCTTAGGTTAGATAAGTTTTATTTGCTTATTCGTCGGTTTGTTAATTGTAGTTTTAAATTGATGAAAAAGTGTTCATGGGATTTGGATTTGTGTCGACGTGTGATGAATGTGTTTGAAGACAAGGGTTTGTTAGGTAATGAGAAAGGGTTTTTGGGTAATGGTGTTGGTTATCATGTTGTGTCTGTTTTTGTTGATGAATTGAAGGGTTGTTTGCCTGTTAGTGGTGGAGAAGTGTGTGATGTGTTTGAGATTGTTTTTAAGCCGATGTTTCGGGTTATGAGTGTTTGTCAAGATAAGGTTTTGGTTGGGAAGGTTAAAAGTTGTGTTTTCGACCGGTTGTTGGGTGTCGGGAAGAGTTTGATTGAGACGAAGAAGAGTGGTGATGGAGAAGAGGATGGAGAGGATAGTGAGGTTGTGAATTTGGGGACGGTTGCGTTGAAAATGGGGTTTGCGGCTAAGTTTTATGAATTGGGGTCGGCGAGTGAGTGTTTTCAAGGGAATAGGAAGGTTTTGTTTGGGTTGAATAAGGAGTTTTTGAAGTTGGAGAAGGAGTTGGAAGCGTCGGGTGTTGATGTTCAGTTTCCTATTGTTGATGAAGATGTTCCTGATTTGGTACCTATTGTTGCTGATGAGGCGCGGAAAGGTGGTTCTGGTTTGCTATTGGAAGGGTCTAAAAGTGTAGCGGAAGGATCTAAGAAGTCGTCGAAGAAAAAGAAGAAGAAGAAGGCGAAGGAAGGTACGGATGGTGGAAAACAAGAAACGGGGAAGGAAAATGACGATGCTAACATGGTTATTTCAAATGGGGAGAGTGCAAGCAACGGTGGAGGTAGTAGTACGAATGATGTTACGTTTACCGAGCTTTTTAAGTCGAATCTTCAGAAGGAGTTTGAGAAAGTAGCTGAAGAAGATGGTTTGGATAAAGACGGCGAATCAAGTTTGCGTGAAGATTTATCGACAATTACCATCTCAAGCACTAAAGTTCCCAAAAAGAGAAAGAGAGTGAGGAGTGTTGAAGCTCGTGAGGCGAACAATGCAGACATTACTGAACAGGGGGGTATTGCTATGAAGAGTGGTGGTGAAAAGAGTGCGAAAAAAGTTAGATTTTCAAAGAATAACTTGGTATGGAAGCCACAGAGTCCGTTGCCACCTCAGAGTCTTAGAATTCCGCCATCTGTTACACCTCGAGGTAGTGCTTTAAAGAAAGGGGTGCCGCCTGGACCGATTAGAGAGATGCCGCCTGCAGTGAAAAAGGTGAAGAAGAAGAAAACGAAGGCTAGGAAGGTGATGAAGACCACCTCGCCTGCCATGAAACGACTGAGGAAGCTGCAGACGCTTTCGACTTAACTCTTGATAAAGGTTTGATCATCCTCCATGAGTGTATTTCTTTTTCTTTTCTTTTCATTTTTTATGGATTTTGAGATTTCATGTTTTTGGTGCTTGTCTTTCATAATTTGGACGGTATCTTATATACTTTATTACCCTGTAGTTCTATAGTTTGTTACTGGAGTCGATCTGAAAGGATGGATTTGGGAACTTCATGCATTGCAATTGTTAAAGCTTATTAAACACAATCCTAAGTTTAAGTGTACTTTAGGCTGATGAATATGTGTTATGTCTTGCTGCCTTATTTTAGAAAGTGTGTGGCTTTTAGGGCTTAAAAGCAGAGGCACAAAGTGAGAGCTTCACATATGCTTGCTTTATGCCTTTATGTACAATTAAATAAGCTTTGTGTAAACTAAAGCTGCATCTCTCTGGTCCATTTTGCATTTCAACCGGCAAGTAAACCATTCATAATCTCTTCCAAACTCTAGTTTTGGCGTACATGTGCATGAAGGCATGAAGCAGCCGCCCAATTGAACTGATGCACGGAGATCATAGTTTAACTCGCTTTTCACATACTAGATGTAAAGCAGATCTTGTATATAGTAAAGCCTGGCAAAATAGGGTCAGCTAGTGGTACAGTTAAGTTGAAATGGATCTAATTAGCTTTAGATTACAGGGAGCAGTGAAGTTGTGACTACCAAGTTGTAAGCCATGAATCTTACTTCGTATTCATGCTGGTGGAGATCAAGTCTTTAAGCATATTTCGTTATAAATATGTATTTTCATAATCATGTACAATTAGGGGTGCTCACTATCAGTATCAGGTTAATCTAGTCGGAACCGATTCCAACAGTTCCAATTCGGTTCAACCTGACAAGCCCGGACTATGTTATAAGCCCAATTTAATTTTATACATGTCTAAGCCCAATTTTAATGTTCAAACTCGATTACTCATTTACTTTAGTAATCTACTCTGAGACTGCAACAACTTAACTGAAGAAACCCTAAATCCATACAACTTGACAAGAAGCGAAGAAGCTCAATTTTGCTTTTGTATATTCTGATTTGCTTAAATGTTGTTTATATGTTGATGCTAATCCTAGTTTTAATCTTTGCCACATCATTTATCTTTATGCTTCATTTACTTTCATTTTTGCTCTTGATCTGTTTTCCATCTAATTTGTGTCTAAATGTTGCTGCTTAATTGTTGAACAGAAAGATGTTAATAAAAAGCTTAAAATGTTGTCCCAGAAACACACTATTTCTATCTTCTAATTTCACATCTAAAGGTATCAGCTATAGGGTGTTTTTATCATTTATTCATTTGATCTGCAGAAACGCATTCTGGTTTAATCGGTTTATTTGCTTGAAAATCGAACCGATGAATTCAGTTCAGCTGAGCCTGAATGAATTTAATTTGGTTTGGTTCGGTTCGTGTGTTTGGTTCTACCAAAAAAACTGCCACCGATGAACACCCCAATGAGATTTCTTAGTTAAACTTTGGGCCAAAAAGCCCAAAATTGGTTTAGTCCATTTAAGAATCGGATGGTTAACTAGTTATCAAATATCAATCATTAATCAATGTTATGAAAATAATCAGCTTTTGACAACCCCACTAGTACAAGCCACGGTGATTGAAAATTCGTCCGAAAAGTCCGAAATTCATTTAATCAATCCAAAAATTCAAACAATATTTAATAGCTGATCGATTACAAAATATAACACAATGCTGAGGAAAAAAAATAATAAATCGCAAAAATGACAATGATCTAATACAAATTCCAAAAGTACAAACTCAAAATCTAAAAAAGCGAAAACTTAAAAGCTAAAATCGTATGGTTCGTTAAGACTGTTCAAATACAATTTAAATGAGTTCAATCGTGGTCTGTTTGATACCCTTCCTACGACTTTTATGTTTTTTTACTATGTATTTGATTCTAACATTAATAACTAGAGTAAAGATCAAATACAAAGTGTTTTTTTTGCTAAAAACTGTGAGAATCAAAGAGGGTAAAAAAATTTATTTATTTATTTATAGAATTTTTTTACCCATGTTAAATATGTATTATAGTATTGAAAAAAAAAAAATGGTGTAGAGTAATTACGTGTAGAGTAATTACATACTCTAGTGTAAACTAATGTATTTACTTTAATGACGTAATTACACTAAAAAAAATTAAATTTTTTTTTTTTGTATTATTCATCTAGAAAGTATGTTTAAGCACATGGGAAAAAAAATTCTAAAAAATAAAATAATTTTTTTTACCTACTTTGATTTCACAATTCTTACCAAAAAAAATACTTTATACAAGATCTTTACTCTTAATAACTATTATATCATATCTTAGTAATATTTGTTATTGTTTCGTCTAATTAAAATAAAAAAAGCTACATAAATTAACTATGGTAATACGCTCAGATTGGAGGTGCGCGAATTTCGGTCTAACCTGTCAACACAGAGGCCCGAACCTAGACCGAACAAGAGGTACTTCAATATCCTGTTTTTGCTCTATTATTTTCATATTTTTGGGTATCAATTTGGTTCGGTACGAGAACCTGACTAAACATAAAACAAATCTTAATATTTGTCCAATTTTTAATCAAAATTTATGGAAGTATAATAATGAATATATGACCTTATGTGTTTTGTTTTTAAAATTACACTAAAGTCGTAACTTGCACGTCTTAAACTAGACCGGCTAAAAATTAACAACGTGGTCACTATTTGCAGCCAACCCAGCATTAATTGTCCAATAACTATTTCGATACTAAGGGTATGTGTAGTGATGGGGGATTATGTGGGGGTTATGGTATTAAAATATTAAAAAGTAATAGAAGGGGGGTTATGTGGGGGTTATGGAAAAAAGGGTGTAGTGGGAAGGGGGGTTATGAGGGGGTTATAAATGATTGGGTAATAATTGATTTTTATTGTTTATTATTATTACGAGCAAGAGATCCCGCGCGTTGCAGCGGGCACGTTAACACAGTAAAAGAAACTAACGACACGTTAACACACAAAACGACGAATATACCCTCGATAAAAAGCACAACTACAAAAGTGTCATGCGTTCATACATAAAATGACGAATATATCCTCGAACAAAAGAAAAAATTACGTAATTGCCATAGTTATTATGACCTCAAGAAATGGACGGACACGATTTCTTTGGTTAAATAGTAACTTAACGGAGGAATAGTAACTTAACGGAGGAATAGTAACACCGTTAAGTTACTATTCCTAAAGTTGGTTTTTAAATAATAGATAAATTATTATTATTATTATTATTATTATTATTATTATTATTATTATTCGGACTAAAACAAAAAACAAAAAAAGACTTCAAAAAATTATTATTATTATTCTCTCTCTCTCTACGTCTCTCTCTCTTATCTTCTTCTTCTTCAACTACACTTCTTTTTCTTCATCTCTTCTTCTTCATCTTCTTCACTTCTTCTTTCTCTTCACAGACACTTCAACAACAGCAGCAGCAGCAACAACAACAAATTGAAATGTATTTCAATCATTAACATATGCTCATTTTATACATCAGAATCACTTACCATCATCATAACATATCCTTTGATATCAATTTGTTTTTTTTTTCGAGTTCACATTACAACTTTAAAGTGTATTGAGAAAGTGACAGTTGTACATCGATGAGTGTTGATCTTTTATGAAAAAAAATCTAAAAAAACGGTCTATTTTTTTTATAGTACACTAATTTTGTCACTTCATATTAGATTTGTATATCCCGACACGTTTCTAAGAGATAAACTAGTATGTTAATATATGAGATAAACATGAGTTGCATAAAAGATAACGCCACGTTTTTCTAATCCAAATATAAAATATGCAACAAAGTATAACTTTGAAAAGGCTGAAATTACAAGAAAAATCATTTCGTCACCAATAATATCAACACTGATGTCATAATGTCATTCAGTCATTTGTCAATTATTGTGGTCTATATAATAGTGTGGCTGCAAACAACACCCCTCACTTCACATCCACTCACTGAAGCCAAGCCGCCGACCCGACCCGATCCAGAAGAAACATGTGGGTGTCAGGTGAAGTTCTAACAAACAAGGGTAAAGACCCGGTTAAAGTACGAGGTGGTATCTTAACAGATATTATTAAAGATATAGCTACCGCTTGTAACGGAGGAAAGAAGGAACACCAAGTTGTTTGAGGTTTAACTAACCTCGGATGGACCGAATCTAGCAGATGTGAACAGTAGTTAATAATAAAGATAAGGTTACCCTGGCTCGTGTGTGTAGCTAGATCTTGATATGGGGTCTAAGATCTAGGTGTTCTTGTTCTTTTTTCCTGTGGTATCAACTATCATCCTTTGTTTTTTTTTTTTTTTTTTTTTTTTTTTTTTTTTTGTACTAGAAGAAGTTATATCCTTATGTAAATATTCCTTTTTCTTGTCATGAATCTCTGATTCGGGTTCTCGTCTTTCTTATCTTATTGTTGCGTTAAATGAATCGATGCTTGATTCTCGCGAGGCATATGTGGGATTGGATGTATTCGATCTAGCAAAAGATTTAGTTTTGTTCTATGAAACAAACTCCTTCTTTAGACTACACGGTGTGGTTATGGGGTGAATGGGCATGGAGCGACATGTGCAGCCATGTAAATTCCCCTCCAACCCCCCCAAAAAACGAGGTGGTGGTGGTGTTGTGTTTTTTTTTTAATCAAACAACCAATCACAATCATCCATAATCCAATAACCTACCAAAACCATCCATCTCACCATCAACTTTTGTCCCACGCCTGTTGAAAACTTCACCTCACCTTACCACGTTGGTGGCGTGTAAAAGCTTCACATCTCCTTTCCACACCTCACACTCTTTAGTCTTGTATTAAATTTAGTTTTCGGTGTGTAAATTTAAATTAGATTTCTTAACAGAAAAAACCTTTATATCCGCAGATAACATTTTTTTGGGTGTTATCTAGTATCCAATAGGCTCTTTTAGTTTGTAATATATGAAGACTAACCGTGATTCACACAACACATATTGCGCGACCCAACAAAATTAATATAGGTTGGCTACTTATCCAGTTTATTTATATATACATATTGTGAAATTGATTTATTTATTTGTCTATTTTCATACACCAAGATGCTAAATTGATAAAGCTAGCTCATATTTTATGTTCTATTGTTTATTAAAAGCAAGGGCTAGTTCCTTTTTGTTTCCCATACATTGTTCCTAATATAATTATTAACTAGTTTTACTCTTCGCGCGCGTTGCCGCGCGTTCACTGTCATTATTGTCTTGGTTTACTAGGGTACCAATGCCATAATGTTAGTCTAAGCGATCACAAAAAAAAATCTGAAAAAATGTTTGCCTCAAATCAGGTCTCGAAACTAAGACATCCGTTTAGGGAAAGACATCTCAAACCACTACACTACCAACCCAATTTTTAACATAAAATAATGATGTGGGAAAAATATTAAATGATGTTGTAAAAGAAACAAAGAAACAAAATGATCAAGCCCAGAATTGAACTCACAACCTCAATCTTAGAAAGGTGAACCTCAAACCACTACACCACCAATGAATCTTGTGTTTTAATAAGAAACCAAATATATTTAATAATAAATGATGTTGCAAAAGAAAAAAAAAGAAAGAATATTATCCAGCCAAGAATTGAACTCAAAACCTCACTTTAGGAAAGTGAACCTCAAACTACTGTACCACCAATCAATCTTATATTTTAATATGAAACCAAATGTATTTAATATTAAATGATGTTGTAAAAGAAAACAAAATGATCCAGCCAAGAATCGAACTCACAACCTCACTCTTAGGAAAGTGAACCTCAAATCACTACACCACCAATCAATCTTGTATTTTAATATGAAACCAACTATATTTAATATTAAATGATATTGTATAAAAATAGAAACAAAATGATCTTGTCTAGAATTGAACTCACAACCTCCTTTCTAAGAAAGTGAATCTCAAACCACTACACCACCCATCAATCTTGTAATTTTAGTATGAAACTTACTATATTTATTATCAAATGGTGGTGTGGAAAACAAAAAGAAAAAGAAAAAATTGGTTACTATTCATCAAATTTCCAATAATATATATATATATATAATTAAGATAAAATTTAGAGCAGTTAAAGTATTTTTATATTTTTTTAGTTCTGTAGTAATGGCATATGTGTCATGATGATACAATCCATATCCACTCACAACCGCATGTTACACCAAGGTGCTGTTTGTTTTTTGTGAGACAAAAGGTCTGCCGTCTGCGGACTACATTTGCAGACATCTACAGGAGA
Source organism: Ambrosia x helenae (assembly GCA_030844895.1). Lineage (NCBI taxonomy): Eukaryota > Viridiplantae > Streptophyta > Magnoliopsida > Asterales > Asteraceae > Ambrosia > Ambrosia x helenae. The sequence goes on from JAUTDX010004731.1 coordinate 48,609, forward strand.
AGAGGTGAACCAAAGGTCTGCAGTCTGCAAGAGGAAGACTGTTTGTTTTTTAACGTTTGTCAGTGTAACCCAAAACCACAACAATAACCTATGACAACCCACAATAACCATAACCTACCAAAATCAATAATTCTTCACACCTAAAATGTTTATTTCCAAAACATTCCAACTACACAAAATATTCAAAACACCAAAAACAATCCTACCAAGGACACAAAACCAAAAACATAAAACATAAAACATAAAAAAATATATAACCTTTAAAAACAATCACGACATTAAATTCACAAATCTATCTATACTACCTTATTAAGGAGGAGAGATAGATAAGAAGGTAATTTCACCATCATTTTAAGATGGCATACAAAAGGTCACAAGGTAAACAACTATATTTTTGCCAAATCCTTCCCTTTATGCCCCTATGTGCAACATTTGATTACAATTGTACAAATGACTAATGCAAGTCATCTCTATTATATTATTATTATTATTATTATTATTATTATTATTATTATTATTATTATTATTTATTATTATTATTATGTTGTTGTTGTTGTTGTTGTTGTTGTTAATGTATGACGCCGTTAAGGGAAGCTACTTGCTAGGTACTTATTCTACAACTGATTAGTTTGTATGGACAGTGTCAAGGTAATGAACCACAGTTCACATGTATTAGTGTTCACATAACATTTCACTCGGTCAAATACCTATATTTTGCATGTTCGATATGCTTTATCTTATAGATAACATTGTTGCAAAAGATTTGTTTATTCTCTATTTTATTTTTGTTTTGTATGATGACAAAGGTTTTTCATTTCTTTAGGTGATCAAGATGCAAGATGCTATCGTATATGAGTATAGAAGCACCAAAATCATTTATTGAGCTTGAAAAATACAGTTTACCATTCTCTCGAACCGAGGAGGGAAATTATATACCAATTTGCATTTGGTGGTCAGATAATAAATTGTCCTTTGAAAATTGATATAATGTTGAATTAGCACATAAATTTTATAAATAACATAAGCGAAACTTGTAGCGACGAGCAGGGCAAAAACATAATGTCTAGTTAAAATCAACTTAATATAATATACTCCGTTAGTAACAATTAGGGGTGTAAACGAGCCGAGCCGAGCCCGAGCCTGACTGGGCTCGGCTCGGGCTCGTTAAGGTTTTGTGAAGCTCGAGCTCGGCTCGGTTCGAGCCTACAATCTTGAGCTCGAGCTCGGCTCGCTAGCAAAATCCAAAGCTCGAGCTCGGCTCGGCTCGGCTCGAGCTTGCAAAAGCTCGGCTATAACTTAGG